>CAUYQV010052646.1:0-11768 GCA_963574575.1 Galagoides demidoff
GGCGGGCACCTGTGGTCCTAGCTACTTGGGAGGCTGAGGCAGGAGACTCGCTTGAGCCCAGGAGTTGGAGGTTGCTATGAGCTGTGATGCCATGGCACTCTACCCAGGGGAATAGCTTGAGGCTCCGTCTCAAAAAAAAAATAAATAAATAAAATAAAGGCTAACATATATATGCAAATACCTTATCTTCAACACTTTCTTTAATATGTGAGAGATGTTCTAATTCTTTACCCAGAGCCTCTAGTTCCCTGGAAAAAAATAAACAAGTGTTAAACTTTGTTAATTGGGGGAACAGAATTTATAATTAATATCTAACTTTTTGGTAACTAAATAGTATTTTAAAAATTTTTTAAAAGCATGAAGAGCTATACATTCCATTATTTAACACTTTCAAAGCTGAGGGATTTCTTAATTCCTAAATATGCACTTATTTTCATTAAAAAAACATTTTTAGATAAATTTTTAAAGCATAGGAAAATACACATAATAAAATAACAAGCCCCCCAAACTGATACATTCTGCCATACTTAACTTCAAGGACTTTTTTTTTCTTTTTGTAAAAGAAATAAAACATTGCTGATTATTTGCACCTCTGAATAACATGAAGTATTAGTATATAATATTTTATTTTATTTATTTATCTATTTTTTTGAGACAGAGCCTCCAGCTGTCCCCCTGGGTAGAGTGCCATGGCGTCATAGCTCACAGCAACCTCCAACTCCTGGGCTTAAGTGATTCTCTTGCCTCAGCCTCCCAAGTAGCTAGGACTACAGGCGCCCACCACAACGCCCGGCTATTTTTTGGTTGTAGTTGTCATTGTTGTTTGGCAGGCCTGGGCTGAATTTGAAGCTGCCAGCTTAGGCGTATGTGGCTGGTGCCTTACCCACTTGAGCTACAGATGCCAAGCTAGTATATAATATTTTAGGAGGGGTTCTAACTTTTATAAATGGTTATTATTTTGTATATAATCAGGAAACTTAAGATTAATTTTAAAATTCATTATGTTTTTTTTTTCACTATGTTTTGAGATCTGTGTCTTAAAACTGTGTATCTAATTTATTCTTTCTAACTGCTATTTGGTATGCTACTGTGTGAATAAACCATATTCTATTTATTCATTTTCATATGGGTGCCTATTATATGCATGTATTTTAGATGTACAGGCAGTAAAGACAGAGAAAGAAAAAATCTAATTAAGCAGTAATTAAAAAATATAATATTGAAGATCTGATCCCTTCTTTTCAAACATATTATGTATTTCTTTAAAAATAAAATGCATAGACTAGTATAAAGGTTAGTTCCTTTCAAAGTAAAGCTCTAAACTTACTTTAATGTTTCATGCCTGTCTGGATGATGCTGGATCACTTTTGCCAAAGCGTCATATTCTGAAAAACATAAAAATATTTGCCAAACTAAGGTTTTATTGAACCTGGATTATCAAAATGAGGTAATATTACAAATCTCTCCTAATCAGTTTCCTAGTACACCAAGAAATGAAAACATTGAAAGATGGAAAGAATACTGCCAGCTTTACTTGATTCAGCTATAACTGTAATGCTACATGGCATCAAAAGTGTTCCAAACAAAGAGTTTAGCTTCTAAATCACGTTTTCCATCCATATGTCCTGGACAGAATATAGTAGGACTGCATAAGCATAAAAAACTTAAGTCATTAGTGACCATCAAATATACTAATTATTGAAAAGGACTTATTATTTGCTCAGAAAAAAAAAATCAGTAAAGTATATAGATCCTACCATTAACCTCAGGTATTAGTCAAACAGCAAATTACACTTCTCACTAATCAAGGTAAAGATTTCAGAAAAAAAATTTTTTTTTTGAGACAGAGCCTCAAGCTGGGTAGAGTGCCATGGCATTGTAGCTCACAGCAACCTCCAATGCCTGGGCTCAAGCGAGTCTACTGCCTCAGCCTACCAAGTAGCTGGGATGACAGGCACCCGCCACAACGCCCAGCTGTTTTTTGGTTGCAGCCATCATCATTGTTGTTTGGCGGGCCCAGGCTGGATTCGAACCCACCACCTTAAGTGTATGTGGCTGGCGCCTTAGCTGCTTGAGCCACAGGTGCCGAGCCAAGATTTCAGAAATTTAAATGATTTAAAATTTAGGTACTCGTTTCTCTCCACTGAGACCTCAAAGATAAATCATGTTAACCTTTCTTACGAAATGATGACTGTCAGGATTCACTTAAACACCTATTAACCAACAAAAACACTATTTGCAAAATATTTTTAAATGATTTTAGAATTGATAATAATTATATTTTGCTGCAAATTGGCCATCAAAACATTACCACACACGTCTTAGACTAAATGAAAAAATCAACTTTTAAAAATAGGGAATTAAACTTCATTTTAATTAGCTTATCAAAAGGTGAAATTCATTATTTTGGAACTTAGCATATTAATTCAATCAATGTGTGATTTTTTTTAATAAAAAATCTGAATTACAAAATAATACATGCTAAGGGTAAAACAACATGAAAAAAAAAGAATCTAAGCCATAAAAACCCACAACCCTCAAATCACCACTTTTCAGATATATGTCACAGTAATGATTACAGATTATATATTTTTTTGTTTTTGAAATGGAGTCTCACTTTTGTCACCCTCAGGAGAGTGCTGTGATGTCACAGCTCATAGCAACCTCAAACTCTTGGGCTCAAGCGATTCTCTTGCCTCAGCCTCCCAAGTAGCTGGGACTACAGGTGCCTGCTACAATGCCCAGCTATATTTTTTTTTGTTTAGTAGGCCTGGGCCAGGTTTAAACCCACCAGCCCCAGAGCATGTGGCCAGCACCCTAACAACTGAGCTACAGCACCATCCCACATTATTTTTTTTTAAATTTTTCTCTAATTTACAATATAAGAGGAACAATGCCCATGTTATTAAAAATACTTTTGATAGTTTTTACAAACTATATAAGGCCATATCCTAATTTAAAAATAAAAGAGCTCATGTTTGTAATCCTAGCACTCTGAGAGACTAAGGCTGGTGGATTGCTTGAGCTCAGGAGCTCCAGACCAGCCTGAGCAAGAACAAAATCCTGTCTCTAAAAAATAGCCAGGCATTGTGGTGGGCACCTGTAGTCCCAACTACTTGGGAGGCTGAGGCAAGAGGATCACTTGAGCCCTAGAGTTTGAGGTTGCTGTGAGCTATGATGCCAGAACACTCTACCAAGGGTGACAAAGTAAATAAATAAATGAGAGATTACAACAAAACTATACTATAATCATTCAGGTAGCCTATAAATGTTTGTTTTCTTTGTATCTAATAAAAACTCATTGGGTTTTAGGGCAGTGCCTGTGACTCAAAAGAGTAGGGCGCCGGTCTCATATGCCAGAGGTGGCGGGTTCAAACCCAACCCCGGCCAAAAATGACAACAAACAAACAAACAAACAAACAAACAAAAACTCATTGGGTTTAAATTCTTTTCTTTTTCTTGAAAGTAGCTCCATTAAATAAACAACAACAAAATCCAAACCCTAAATCTAGTCTACTTATATATGCCTCTTCTGCTGATTAACCATAACACTATTTAGGCAGAAGAGTCTGAAGACAGTACAAAACTAATACTTAAGAAATACCTGGATTAAAAAAAAATAGGAAAGGCATACTACAATAATCAATACACTCCAATAAGAATATTTTTTTCAGTATACTCTTCCTCCTTCATCTTAAGGAATAATATAGTTTTAAAGAAATGTACGTGGCTTCTAATTCTTTTTTCATAATTCAGATTAATTATGGCTACAGATCTTAATAACACTAAAAACTGCATAAAAATAATAGTTATAAAGAATTTGCACATTAAATCCCTTGAAACCCTTACCTTGGCGATTTTTTCGTATTCGTTTTGCTTGAAGAATTTGCTTTTTGCACTCAGCAATCTTTTCATGTGCTCCAGCAATGCTGCATTCTACATAAAATGGTTTTTTAAGGTAGTTATAACAACATCTATAATCTCTGTCCATTTTCAATTTTAAAATGTTTCTAAATTGAAGTTCCACTGCTTACAAAATAGATGCTGGATTTTTATAAAATGGCTATAACCCAAGGTACTATATCATATTAGAATACACATTTTTTTTTTTTTTTTTTAGAGACAGAGTCTCACTTTATGGCCCTCGGTAGAGTGCCATGGCAGTGTCACACAGCTCACAGCAACCTCCAACTCCTGGGCTTAGGTGATTCTCTTGCCTCAGCCTCCCAAATAGCTGGGACTACAGGCGCTCACCACAACGCCCGGCTATAAATACACATTTTTATAGCTAAGACTTACTGTATGCTTCCCATTAATATTGTAATTATTATTTTTTACCATTGATCAAAGAAAATTGTCAACAGATATTGTACCCTTTAGACTATAAAATATAAAATTACAGAGAGAAACATTACTTTCTTTACCTATTTCTTTGTAAATTTTTTCATAATTTTCCATTTCTCTTAGATTCATATCATATACCAACAATGTTTTGCCCATTGAAAATTCACATTGAGACAGTGTGCTCAGCATGCGTTGATACTGGCTATATCTAATGAAAAAGAGACCAAAAAAGAATAAAGATGTTTTGTAAGTTGTCAAAGTTGAGCTGTTTTAATGCACGTAAAGATTTGCTAATTAATTCATATCAAATTCTAAGAGAATCATGTGCTTTATTTAAAACAATACAGAATATATGTCCCTTATGTTTTTTTCTTTCCAAATGTGATACACTTGAAATTTATAAACTGCTTTAATTACAAATGCAAAGATGGGACTGTTGTTTTCATCAATACAGCTTAATTCAAACAATTACTTGAATTTTGTTTAGAACACTTTTATTTATTTATTTTCTTTTTGAGACAGACTCACTATGTTGCCCTTGGTAGAGTGCTATGACATCACAGCTCACAGCAACCTCAAACTCTTGGGCTGAAGCGGAGCCTTAAAATACTTTTAAAAACATTATAATTTTTTCTCACAACTTTTTCACTCTGTGCAATTATTTATTTATGTGGAAAGTCAGTTCAAGTGAGGAAAAATTTATGTTAACCAGTTTGATGAGAGTATTTCAAAATGTATATGAAAACAGCACACTGTACCCCACGATTGCATTAATGTACATAGTTATGCTATAAGAAATAAAAAAAAAAGTGAAGAAAAAAGAAAAAAACAAATGAAGAAAAATGTCCTATGTAATCAGGAATCATTAATAATACATAAATATGGGTGGCGCTTGTGGCTCAGTGAGTAGGACACCAGCCCCATATACCGAGGGTGACGGGTTCAAGCCCAGCCCCGGCCAAACTGCAACAAAAAATAGGCAGGTGTTGTGGCGGGCACCTGTGGTCTCAACTACTCAGGAGGCTGAGGCAAGAGAATCGCCTAAGCCCAAGAGCTAGAGGTTGCTGTAAGCTGTGATGTCACAGCACTCTACCGAGGGTGACAAAGTAAGACTCTGTCTCTAAAATAAAAAAAAAAAGAATACATATATATAGATATCAGCAACTTTTAATTATCAACAAAGAAGAAAATTTCTTTAGATATTTTATCACTTATCTGCTAAAAGAAATTAAATCAATGAGCCTGAATTTAATCTTTACTTCTTCTTACCAGTCTGCCTTCTGGACATTTTAGTAAACATAAGGAGACTTTACCAAGAGAAGACTCTACTCCTGATTAATTAAGAGTTGACTCCACTAGACATTTAAGGTGAATGGAAATTTGAAACAGTAACAGAATCTTAATATACGGTCTAAAATCACATAGGGCCAGGTACAGTGGCTCATGGCTATAATCCTAGCACTTTGGGAGGCCGAGGTGGGAGGATTCCTTTAGCTCAGGAGTTCCAGACCAGTCTGAGCAAGAGTGAGACCCAGTCTGTACTTAAAATAAACAAACAAGTAAAAAAAAAAAATTTTTTTTTTCTTTAATTAGCCATGCCTTACAGGGCTGCCTGCAGTCCCAGATACTGAAAGGTTGAAGCAGGAGGATCACTTGAACCTATGAGTTTGAGGTTGCTATGAGTTAGGCTGATGCCTAAGTACTCTAGCCTGGGCAACAAAGTGAGACTCTATCTCAAAAAATTAAAGTAAAGTAAATAAATCATATCAGGACATTGGTACTGAAAGAACAGTGAAATGAAATACCCTTCTTCTTGGGATCCAGAGTTGCACCATTTAATGAAACTCTTTACCAGCAGATTAATTCTCCGATCATCTCCAGCACCATCTCCATCAATGAGGAGACGTTTCCTTATGACTTCATCTAGAGGAAATAAGGGTAATGTGAATGTAATGATCATCTGGTTCTTGGTATCTTTCAAGGACAAAATAACTCAATTCAAAATAAAAATTACTGAAATGTAAATGTGCCTAATGCTAACAAACTGGGCGCTTAAAAATGGCTAGCTAGCTAAAATAGCAAATTTTGTTATGTATATTTTACATAATAAAAGTATTTCTATATTAAAGAAAAAAGGAACATTATTGCATGTCTACCATATGTCAGACACTGTGCCAGAACATAAGTGTATAGAAGTGAAAAGCCTTGTCCTCACAGAGTTGGCATTCTACTGGGTTGTTGAGTGGAAATAATTTTCAGGTATATCAAGGAAATAAGCCAATAATTCTGGGAACATTTTTTTATAAAACCTGTTTAGACAGATGTAAGAATGGAATGTTCATGTCTCTCTGGCTAGTGAGAGGCACTGGTAAAAGGAATAGAAAGAAAATATTTAAAATGTAGTAGCAGAACAGGAAAAGAGAATGAGATGAGTTATAGAAAAATGGATTTGTTAATTAACAGTATAATTTAGTTATCATATTTGTAATGCTTCTTTCCCCCATGAGAATTTTTTTTCTCCCTTTTGCCCCCAGAGAAAAAGGAATAGAAAAGCAATGCAGATGATACTGGTGAGTAAAATGTGAGGTTCCAGCCTGCCTGCCTGGCAGCCCTGAGCTTGTATTCTTACCTAAACAAAATAACACTGGATGATAACAGAAGAAAGGCAAATTAAGACAACAAAATAGCATTTTTCATCTATCAGACTGGGAAAAATCGAAAGACCTGATAACTCATAATTCTAATCTAGAAATGTATCCTATAAATACATATATGTACAGAAAGACATATGGAATGTTCTTAGTGGTAGTTTGTAGTGGAAAGATTATAAGACACTGGTTAAATTAGGAAATATTTATATAATGTAATACCTTTAGTAAGTAGCCAGAAGAATAGTACAGACATATATACTGATGCCAGAAAAATCTTTGAGGTGTTAAGTAAGATGTGTAGAAATGGAAGTTTTGAGTGTATGTGCATATCACAAGTGTATATGTACATCAGAAAATATCTTTGGAAGAATCTACAAGAAACCAGTAATAGTCATTTTTTGGGGATGAAGGACCATAGACAGGGGGAAAAAGATGTTATTTTCCTTCATGTCTTTGCAGAGTTTGGGGGTTTTGTTGTGTTTGGTTTTGTTTTGTTTTACATGCATGCATTATTTTTTAAGATTAAATTTTAAAGTGTGAGTAATTCCTGGAGAGCCAGCATGATGAATCAACACCAAAATCTTTGAACAATAGTTCCTGTGTGTAGGCAGAAATATTTTTCAGTACAGGTGCAACAGAGATAAACTTTGGAAGGCAGATGGCTCCAGAAAATATATTCTGTGATAACATCAGATAAACATTTTCAGAATTACATTTGTTTCTCAGAGTCAAAGCTTTGACATATTGTTAGAAAAGTTACAAATTCATCAGGTTTTTTAGTTTTATATTTAAAAAATGCAAACCAGGCTTGGTACCCGTAGCTCAGTGGTTAGGGTGCCGGCCATATACACCAGGACTGGTGGTTTTGAACCCAGCCTGGGCCTGCTAAACAACAATGACAACTACAACACAAAACTGGCCAGGCATTGTGGAGGGTACCTGAAGTCCTAGCTACCTGGGAGGCCGAGGCAAGACAACCCCAGAGTTTGAGGTTGCTGTGAGTCATGATGCCACCACACTCTACTATGGGCGAGACAGTGAGGCTGTCTCAAAAAAAAAAAAAATGCAAACTAATGCTTTCAGATTTTAACTACCAACACTATTATGTGAAGAGACCAAGAAAAATAGAACAATCTCTTAAGACATTAAAATGAAGAAAATTGATGGGTTTTCTATTACAACCACTTTAATCTCATTAAAAGAAAAAGAAACATCTAGTGGGTAAGGCAATCTGGTGTCATGCCATTCAACAATTCTTCTGCTAGACTTCTTACCTCTGTTCTTTTCTAGTATTCAAGAAATCTCATGTTCTTTGATACCTGGGCCTCCTACATTATTGAGGATTACAGATTTCAAATGTAAATGCATTCACGGAAAAGACAAATAACATCAGAGGGAAAAACAGGGAATGAGTATCCTGACTGAGACAGAAGCAATCTGAGATAGAGCTAATTTTTCAAGAGATTTTAAAAATTACATGGTATAGTTTAAATGTCTCCCCCAAAAGTCAAGTTGAAATTTAATTGCCATTGCAATGACCTGAATAGATATACAAATGACCAACAGGAATGTGAAAATCAAAGTCACAATGAGATACCACCTCACTACCATGAGAGAATGGTTATTGTCAAAAAGATAACAAGTATTGGAAAGGACTTAGAGAGGGGACCCCTCATACATTGTTAATGGGAATGTAAATTAGTATAGTTGTTATGAAAAACAGTATGGGGATCTTCAAAAAGTTAAAAATATAACTACTATATGTCGTATGACTCAGCAATCCCACTACTAAGTATATATACAAAGCAAATAAAATCAGTATGTCAAAGAGACATCTGTACTCCCACATGTATAGTTGCATTATTCACAATACCCAAGATATGGAATCAATCTAAGTGTCTACCAAGGGATGAAGAGATAAAGAGAATGTGGTACATACACATAATTAAATACCCCAGCCATATAAAAGATGGAAATCCTGTCATTTTTGATAATATGGATGAATCTGGAGGACATTATGTTAAAGGAAATAAGGTAGGCACAGAAAGGCAAATACTACATGATCTCACTCATGTGGAATCCAAAAAAGTTGATCTTATCAAAGTAGAGTGTATAATGGTAGGTAAGATGTAGGGTAGGCAGAGAGGAAGGAGATGGGGAGATTATCAGTCAAAGGATACATAATTGCAGTTAGCTAGGAGGAATACGTTTCAAAAGATCTACTGTAAAGTGACTACAGTGAATGATGTAGAGAATAGATGTTATGTGTTGTGACCACAAAAACGTGAGGTAATGCATTTGTTAATTAGCTAATCATTCTCCAATGTGCATGTGTCTCTGTGTGTCTATATATATTTGTAGGACATCATGTTGTATATAAGAACATACAATGTTTTCTATTGATTTAAACTAAAAATATAAAAAAAAGAAACAATTCTCTAATCTCCATTGCAATAGTATCAAGAGGTAGACCCACTGAGAGATAATTAGGTCATGATGGCTTTGCCCTTATGGATGGATGAATTATGGAAGTGGATTAGCCATTTTGGGAGAGGGTTTTTTCCATTTCCGCTCTTTCTAACACACCCTCCTACCACGTGACACTTTCTACTGTATTATGACCCAGCAAGAAGGCCCTCGCCAGATGTACCCTCTTTATCTCGAACCTTCCAGCCTTCACATTATGTGCCAAATAAACTTCTGTTGTTTATTAAAAAGTATCCAACCTCTGGCTTGGCACCTGTGGCTCAAGTGGTTAAGGCGCCAGCCACATACACCTGAGCTGGCGGGTTCAAATCCAGCCTGGGCCCACCAAACAACAATGACAGCTGCAACCAAAAAATAGCTGGGCATTATGGCAGGCGCCTCTAGTCCCAGCCACTTGGGAGGCGGAGGCAGGGGAATTGCTTGAGCCCAGGAGTTGGAGGTTTCTGTGATGCCACAGCACTCTACCCAGGGTGACAGCTTGAGGCTCTGTCTAAAAAAAATAAAAATAAAAAAGTATCCAACCTCTAATTTTCTGTTACAGTTACAGAAAATGAGCCAAGAAAACTGATAATACTGGGAGTGGGGCTATTTCTGTAACAAAATACCTAAAAATGTGGAAGCAGCTTTGGAACTGGGTATTATTGAGTAGTAGCTGGGAGAGTTTCGAAGTAAATGTTGGGAACAGGCTGCATCACTATAAATGGAACATGAAAGATAATTCTGGTGAGGGCTCAGAAGACCTCAGAACTATCTTCTTAGAGAATACTTAAGTGGATATGATCAGAATGCTGGTAGGTACATGGCCAGGAAAGTCCATCCTGATGAGGTCTCAGGTAGAAATAAGGAACAAAGTATAGGTATAGAAAGAGGCACAGAATTTGAGAGCTACTAGTACTTATTTACAAAAGTGGCAAAATCTCACCAAAGATAGTCCAGAATTACAACGGCCATTATATGGAATGGTGCAGATGAGAAAGACTATTCACCTAAGAAGTACACTTGAACTCTAAAAGCCTTCCAAATTAGGTAGAGAAAACAGGATTTTCATTGGCATCCAGAAGCCTCAAAGAAACAACACAATTCTAAAATTAGCTTTTAAGAAGGTTCACCGCAGGGCAGCGTCTGTGGCTCAAAGGAGTAGGGTGCAGGCCCCATATGCCAGAGGTGGTGGGTTCAAATCCAGCCCCAGCCAAAAACTGCAAAGAAGATTCACTGCAAAGAGCTAATGAAAAGCTGGAAAAGCAATATATTCCTCACACCAAGATGGTAAAACTCAGGTAACTCCTATTAATCTCTTCTATCCTACTTTGCCTTAATATTTACGGTCTACTAACTTTGTCTGAATTGCCTTTCTTTCCTGAAAAAATCAGTTAAACAGTTTTTTAAAATAAGAGAATCACCTAAAAACTCAGGAGATAATACTGAGTGACCTGAACTCCCCAAATAAAAATGGATTTCGAAGCCACAGTTTAAAAATTTCCCAAACCTAGGAAAGACCTTCAAAAGTTTTTTGAAGAATTCAGGGTCTTACTTATAACCTATGACCATGGGTACCTAACCTCTGCCAACAAATACACATGTTGTTGGTGAGACCCAGGTAGGCCCAGACTGGATAAATGAAGTAGTGGTACTCTCCTAACAATGATAATAAGGACCCCACAAGCTCCACTGGGTCTACACAAAGTTCAAAGGACAGCAAATGACCTTTTGAAAGCCATTCTCAAAGTGTTTCAGCTCCATGACAACCAACAACCTAGAAAGATATTCAGGCCTGCTCATTTAGGCCTGATTTTTAGGTCTTTTCTAAATAAGCCAACACTGAAATAGTAGTTTCCAAAAATTTGTCATTTGTGCAAACAATCATGACATTGGAAAAAGGACTGCCCCAAAAGATTTTGGGCAAATCTAAAAACAGGATAGCTACCCTCTGATAATAATTTCCATGTTAGCCATCAGGACTGATGGGCCTCCAAGGGAAGTTCCAGTAAGTTTCTATTGGTTATTCTTTGCCCTGTTCCTTAAAGGGCTCCATCTTGAGGTTGGTAATCTAATTACCAACAAACTAATTGAAAAGATAATCTCGGCTCGGCACCTGTGGCTCAATCGGCTAAGGCACCAGCCACGTACACCTAAGGTGGCGGGTTTGAATCCCCAGCCCGGGCCCGCCAAACAACAATGATGGCTGCAACCAAGAAATGGCCGGGTGTTGTGGCGGGCGCCTGTGGTCCCAGCTACTTGGGAGGCGGAGGCAGGAGACTCGCTTGAGCCCAGGAGTTGGAGGTTGCT
>CAUYQV010052647.1:0-75062 GCA_963574575.1 Galagoides demidoff
TGTGGTCCCAGCTGCTTGGGAGGCGGAGGCAGGAGACTCGCTTGAGCCCAGGAGTTGGAGGTTGCTATGAGCTGTGATGCCATGGCACTCTACCCAGGGGGATAGCTTGAGGCTCCGTCTCAAAAAAAAAAAAAAAAATTCAGGGTACTTTCAATGCTATCTGCACATCTAAATTAGTAATTATTTGCTGTTTGAGATACTTCATTAAAGTTTTGAGCTATGCAAATGAGTGCTAGCCTAAATAACCTAAGGTTTCTTTGAACCCCCAAGTCTTGATTCTTTATTCAAATAATGTTTGAAAATATTGTACAGTGCGGGGGAATTACTAAAAGCCGTGAAAATGTCATCCATCTTTTATTCTAAAACAAAATGGCCTATGCATAAAATTTCTACCTCCCGTGAACTTCGCTATTATTATTCCATCTCCAAAGGACATTAATTTGTAGTCCCACACCTGGGGACTAAGCACTAGATTGTTGGAGATGCCAGAGTAGGAAAGGAGGTGGTGGCCTAGCTAGGTCCCTCGGCCCCACCTCCATGTCGCCATCCTCTTTGAGACACTCCTCCCACAGCTTAGGGACTTTGGCTCATGGCCTTTTTCTCCTCCTCTTGTCCCAAATTCTCCGTGGGGGATCTGGAGTCTAGATTCTCACTCTCTTGACCGTCTGAAATCCAGTGACCTCCACCCACTCCAGCTGCTAAGACCTCTAACTCCATCCAAGTCTCATCCATGTGCAGAGACGCTCAGCTTCTGAAGTCAGAAACTCCAGTCTCTTAGCGTCTCCACCCCACACGCCCCTTCTTTTCAGGTTGCAAACTGGGACTCCTGTTGTAATCTTCAACACAAGATACCTCCAATCCCTTGCCTCCTTCAGGGTGGGCAGGTGACTTCACAGCCCATTCAGTTGAGAAAATAGCGGTCACCAGAGTCTTTTCACTTCCTACCCCTTTCCCCACCTACACGCTTTTCCATATTTACTCAGGTATTCAATGACTCTCCGGCATCTACTGTGTCAGGGCACTTCTCTAGGTTCTCATATGTGGTAAATGTAGCAGATCTTTGCTTTTTTTGGAGCTGTCATTCTTGGGGAAAAAAAAACAGACAGGAAGCAAACATAAGTATATTATAGGATGTATGATTAAAAAATGGATCGGGTGGAATGACAGAAGGAAAATGAAGTTGGACAGGGAACTTAGAGAAGTTTGGAGAGGAGGCCTCCTTGCAGCAGTGACTAATGTCTCCAGCTGTGCTCTGAATCCCAGGGCCTCCCTGTGCTCAGGATCTCACTCCCTTCTCTCATTTTTGTCTGCAGTCTCGCCCTAGGAACTCTCTCCTCTTTTAGCTGTATTTTTAGAATGCCTTAACCTCCCTTGTCCCCACATCCTCACCTCACCCGTAGTGACCACCTTATCTCCACAGACATTTTCGCTGGTCTCCTCTTCTTGCTCAGCTCTCTGCAAGCTGGCCAGAGTTTCTCCAAAACAGAAGACCTTGTGATTTCCCAAAAAAGCAATCTTAGGGTTACTCACCAGACCTCTCTGGTATTCGCTGAGGCTCTGTCACTCCTCTCTGATGCTTTTTCCTTCCCTGGTTGCTGCCTTCTGGTTCTCCTTCCTCCTCCCTGGCATCTCTGCTACCTCCTGGGGTTACCCAGGGTTCTGTTCTCACCACTCCTCTGCTCTCCATAGAGTCTTTGGGTAAAACATGTTCCCAAAGCTTCAGCTATTGCCACTGTGAACTGAGTCCCAGACTGTGAGCATTCTCCTATATTCCAACTAGTTACCTACCATCAAGTGCACACATCCATGTCCTTAGGCAAAAACAAACAAAACAAAACCTGCTGTAAGTCTAGAACTGATTTTAGTTTTCATCGCCCATCTAATACTCACTTCATTGTTAGCAAAGGTTTGTTCCTGGCTTTGTTTTTTGGCAGTGGCTCTACCATCCACCCAGGTGTTGGAGCAGAAGCTTCACGTTGGTGCTGGGCCCCTGCGCTCCTCACACCCAGACAGCTGCCAATGCTAGTTGCTCCTCTGTGCCCTGGAATCCCATAAACCCCTGCTACAGTCACACTGGCCCTGCCTTGCTTCAGAGTCCAGAAGGGGTGACACGGTGGCCAGTGTGCCACTTCTAACTGGCAGATATGTTGTTGGCAGAACAAAGTACACAAACATCGAGGTCATACTTAGGAATCTAGAGGTGTCACTGGATTAATAGTTCCTCTGACAAGTTAGACGACCCGGAATAAGAGGCACGTGTTCCTCTGCACGCAGCTGGAGCTGAGTTTTCGGTGTCCGTCTATACTGGAGGTTGGTTGCCTTCTGGTTTCCCCTGAACCTGGGGCCCTCATTTATACTACCTTCTGACTCCTGTGGTCTTCGGGACTAATGACCCCAGGCCAAAATTACCACCAGCCGCCTGGGAATGCCTCCTGGCTTACTGTACGGTGCTGTGTCTAGCTTCGCAACCCTTCTAACTGCCTCTCACATTATTGCCAGTGTGACTTCAGCCCCTCACAGTCACATCTGCTTGTGTTCTTCCTGGTAAAAATATAGTGCCTCTCTCTTGATTTAGGGGTATGCCCCGGCTCTGAGGAGTGGTGATGGCATCTCAGAGGTTGAGTGTCTGCCTCTCTACCTTACTGCACCTGAATGTCTCAAGATGCTTTTGAACTTCTGTAGGATGGTTAATACAGATTTCTGTTATCAAGACTGCAGCCTCTGCTGTTTACATGTCATTTCCACTGACCTCACCACCACCGCACTTCCTCACAAACCCCCGGGTGGAGATGGGCAGGGTCGGTTCCACATTGCAGACAGCAGCAGTGGAGAGTCTGTAAATAGGAAGGCACAGGCTGCCCCAGGAGCCCTTCGCCCTTGGGACACTCTGCTACCTCTGGACAGTGCTGGCCCAGAACTCAAGCTCCTCTCAGCACATAGCTGAGGAATTTTCCACAGTGCTCCATGGGCTCACCAGCCTACCGGCCATTTGTGATTACCTGACAGGGTTGAAACTTTCTTCAATCCCTTCCTGTCTCATCTCCTTCCTGCAGTCTTACCTACTTGCAAACCGAGTTCCTGTGCCCTCCGCATACTGCAGTGCTGCCCGGCACCCCCGCCTCGCCTTTGCTCCTCGCTCTCCTGCCTGCACCTCCCTTTCTCCTACTGCATTCATGGTTTGCCTCATTTTCCCTTGTTCAAGACTACAATCACCTGTTCCATAATATCCTCCCTGGCAATCATTCCCCCCAGGCCTCTGTGGTGCACGACCTATCCATTAGACCAGCAGTTCTCAACCTGTGGGCAGCGACCCCTTTGTAACACTGAAAATACATCCCGTATATCAGATATTTACATTATGATCCACAACAGTAGCAAAATTACAGTTATGAAGTAGCAATGAAAATAATTATATGGTTGGGGGTCGCCACAACATGAGGAACTGTATTAAAGGGTTGCGGCATGAGGAGGCATTAGGAAGGTTGAGAACCACTACCTTAGACTATAAGCTTCATGAAGACATGCCGGGTTTGATTTGCACCAGCAATGGTGTGGGACCCAAAGACGTCTCACAGATGTTTGAAGTAAACCGCATTTTCTTTGGTTTATCGCATGCTTTATGCATGATAGATTTCAGGCTTCTGGGGGTTCTCCCCTCAGAGCTCTACTCTTCCGTGTAGTACTTCCAAATCTAGTGTATAGCTCCACACTTTAAAAGATTTTTGATCAAGCCGGTCTTTTGAAATGGCTCATTACGTGGAGAAAAGCAGAAGTCTAATGCCGAAGTGCTTCTGTGCCTGTTCACACTCGTCTGAATCTTTCCTGGCTTAGCTCTGCCTCCCTCCAGGTCCGCTGACTTGGCTCAGTCTGCATTTTATGGTTTAGACAAAGTAGGATGCTTTCTGGTTTTCCTTCCATTAACCTTCTTGGGTGATAGTGAGACTTGACCTCTTAGTGACCCCTTTTAAGCTTTCTCGTTGTTCTTGTTGTTGTTTTTGCCATGGTAGTTTCTCAGCTAACATTTATCAGCCAAGTTTGGTAGGACAAGCAGGCTAAGAGAGGGTCCAGGGAGCCCTCAGCAATCTGTATAGTTAACCATCTAGCCCGCAGTTTCCTTATCTATACAACAGGTATTTTAAAATAAATGATCTGAAAGGTGTCCTAGTTTAAAAAGCTTATGATTTCTCAGCTAAGTGTCTGATCCAGTTTTCTAATAAATATCACGTTGAGGTGAAATATTTTTTAAATGCATTTTTATGTGCTTTTGTACTGTCTGTCTCTATTCTTTTAAAACCTATAAAATCATTCAGCATTAGCATTAGTATTCAGATCATTGTGGGCCAATACGAAGATTTAATTTGTATTCCCACTTAGTGGCATTTGTAAAAATGTTAAATAAGTTGGATCCATCTACTTGGATCTTCTTTATAAACTTGTTCTCCACCCCGTAAATGTGTCCATCTTCTCTTTCCAAACCTTCTTTTCTTATGAGCAGCTCGCATGCCTGATCTGAAAATGAATGATGGGTTTAAAAAAAAATCCTCTTAGGTGCAGAATGGAGTAAAACGCAATAAATTGCACCTTTGGGTTCTCTCTTTCAGTTTGAGAACACTGAAAGATGAGTACTATTTTATTTCTTTTTTGAGAAACACTACCTTCCACCCAACAGGCCAAGTCTGTTTCCATAGTGAGTGAGTGATGGTTCATTCTGGTGTTAGATTTCTAAGTCTGGAGGGGAGCCTGGTTTAGAGAACTCAGCACCACTTCTGGGTTTGCGTGTGGAGTGGTGATGGGGGGGATGGCCACTGAGTCTAAGCAATCCACTATTTGTAATTTCATTTTTGTTTTGACAAACATGTCTACAGTTTCATTCTTGGAGTCCTCCAAAGGAGGAAGTGGACACCCTTCTTCGAGATCAGATCAGGAACACCAAGGTTTTTGCTAATTTGACTACAGATTTTTCCCTTTGCTTCAGAAGACCATTGAAGAACTGCAATCCACTGGGTCTTTCCATTTTTATCAATGTGCTGGGCAGGCAAGTTACCCAACTGCCTTAATTCTTAGGAGAAAGATAACATGGAGGAGATTTTAAACGTAAATATATATATATGTATACACACACACACACACACAAAAAAAAACCATGAAGCAGCAGAAAGGACTTTTTTCAGTGGCTGTAAATCCTGGCAAATACACTTTGCTTTTGTAACCCTCCAACCCCAGTGAGAACTCCGGTAACCTGGGGAATTTCTCTTGAGAGCATACCAAAATAGCATCAGTGCTTTCACTCCCACTTTCCCCCTGCATGTAGTGCCAGGAAATATGGCTATTGCAGAAAGAAAAAAAAAAAAACCACTGGTTTTTATCCTGAGTTTTTAAGAACCAGATCTTGAAAGTGGGTGTAGGTACAGGGGAGAATTTAATGCCAAATTGGAAGCCCACTTGAAAATGAATAAGGTGACTACAAACAAAAATAGATATGTCTTTTGTTCTTTGGGGAAAGTGCTATATAAATAACGGCAGTGTTTGCTTCATCTACTAACATCTCTTTTTCTCCTCCATTTTCCAAATAAGAAATCCACTTAGGAAGAAGTTACTTTTCTTGAGGATTTGATCACTGTTTAAATTATAAGAATTATTGAATACTGCGTTTTCTTTTGCTTACAAGTACAGAAACCCAAATCAAAATAACTTAGAAACCAGGGGACAGCTGTTAGCTTACACTACCCAGCCCTAGGCACGGCTCAGGTGGCTCTGGGCTGAGACAGAGAGCCCTAAGGCTCTCTTTTATCCCTTCTGGTCTCTTATCTCTTCTACATGCTGATTGCCATGACTGCAGGTAGCTCTAGGCTTACCTCCTCACAACCCGGCCAGTTCTAGTTGGAAGAATCCAGGGAAGAATTCCAATTGGCTCAGTTGGTTCATGTGCCCCATGGTTGGGTGAATGGGGTACCATGATTGGCTGAGACAGAGTCACATGTTCAACCCTGTGTTCAGGAGGGGAGGGTGTATTTAGAGGGGTGTGCTGGGCAGGAAAGTTGCCCAACTGCCATTAGCTTCCAGTTTTCCATTGACAGAGACTCTGTGTGGTCTCATGCCTGCCTCTCACATAGACACTGATGTCATTCCCACTTGTACACCTGGGAAGAAAGAGTGTAGAGCAGTGATTTTCAACTGGTGTGCCACGAGAGGATCTTAGGTATGCCGTGAACATTTTTAAAGATCACTGGTTAAATTATTTTTGAAAGAAGTTCAAAACACAGTAAGTATATTCTTTCGAGGGGGTCGATTTACTTTAAGTGTGCTATGGAAGGTTAACTATAGGTTCAACTGTGCTATGAGATAAAAAAAAAAAAAAAGGTTGAGAAACCCTAGTCTGGAGCACTCTGAGTTTGTCCATGGTCATGCAGCCTGGAGACAGGTCTGTCAAAGAGCTGGTCCCAAGGATTTTCCAAGATTTATATCTTGTCAATATTTGTACCTTCTCAAACAGGAATTCCTGTCAAACCCTACACCTTTCAAAAGGCTGTGCTATGTGGTGTCCTTCAGTAACACCACCAGAACACACAGATGGAAGGAGGCCAGGCTTCTCGTATCATGTTTGAAGTCATGTTTTGATGTCTTTTGCCCAACCCTCCCACTCCCCCCAATTCTTTCCTTAGACACTTTTTTTCTGGGATTGAAATCTAAAATTAGTATTGACCTTTTTAGTTTGAGAAAGCAGAGTGCCTTTACACAGAGTTCAAGGGAATGACATACTGAGCTGTATACAACTTGGCAGAACCCAAAAACAACTGCAGAATGGTTTTGAAAAGATGTCTGATTGACCTCTGTTTAAGATTTAGCTTTTCGTTTTTGTATTTAAAGTTTATAATTACCTTTATTTCAGCAATATGTCATTTTTTTTTTTTTGACAGAGTCTCAAGCTGTTGTCCTGGGTAGAGTGCTGTGACATCACAGCTCACAGCAACCTCTAACTCTTGGGCTTAAGCGATTCTCTTGCCTCAGCCTCTCAAGTAGCTGGGACTATAGGTGCCCACCACAACACCCTGCTATTTTTTTGTAGCCTATGTCATTTCTAATAATAACTATTTCCTCCTCCTCCTTCATAGAATAATAATTAAGAGTGGAGGGGATTGGAGGCCAGCAAGCTTTAGTTTGGATCTAGAGTCCATAGGTCACAAGTTGGAGGCCATGAGCCAAAGCTCAATTTCTTAACTTCTCCAAGTTTGTTTCTTCATCTGCGAGGGGCATATAGGTAACCAGTCCTTTGGTGTTGTGACAATGAAGAGGACAGTATACCCTAGGTGCTGAGCAGTGTCAGGAATGGCACTGACTTTGGGGACAAAAGGTAGCCATGGCACTAGGTTGCATCTGTCATGGTAGTACAGGTGACTCATGCTTTCCCTGGGTCTCTGACCAGGTGAAGGAGCAACTTGCTGTGTGTTCTTGCCTGCTGTGTCTGAACACTCAGTGGGCAGAGCTTCCCTATAATCAGCTAGTCATCTGTCCTTCCTGCAGACTTCAGGCTCTTGTGCACTGGCCACGGAGCACAGGATGGCTGATGCATGAAATAACCTCCCTCTGACCCCAGCCTTGCATTTGTGAGGGAACATGAGCAGCCATGTTACCAGCAGGTCTTTCTAGAGACACGTTGCAGGTAGCCCCTTTATATTGGGTGTTTTTTCCCCCTAGGTTAGTTGTGAAGGATTAATACATTTCTATACACTAGGAAGAATAATGTATTTGGGTTAGCATCTAGATCTTTTCAGGGGTAGCATCCAGAGACGACTTCTTTCATCTTTGTTTTTCACACTGTGATAAAGTCATTCTACTGTGTATGATAATGTCCAGATACCCCAAAATAACCATTTTAAACACTGACTGAATGCATCTAAAACACCTGGTCATTTAATTATAATTTGATTCCCTCAGTATACACAAGAGTTCCAAGAATGTTGAACAGACCTTAGCAAACATTCCCTGATAGGAATTGTGTTTGCTGCTACCATTGATATGATTTGGGGGGATTTTCTGGCATATATCCACTTGAGACTATCCAGCAGTCTGAGTGTCTACCCACACCTGACTTGTTTTTCTGTGAGATGGGAGATGTCATGGAAATTCTGTATGATGACTTAATTACAAGGGGGGTTGTCTTTCTAAGCATATAGATTTTCTCTATGAAATTAATTTACACAAAGACTTGTATTATGTCAAACCTGTGTTAATTTCTAATGACATGTTAGTTAACATAGCAACTTGGAGGATTGGCTGAA
This sequence comes from Galagoides demidoff, assembly GCA_963574575.1. Classification (NCBI taxonomy): domain Eukaryota; kingdom Metazoa; phylum Chordata; class Mammalia; order Primates; family Galagidae; genus Galagoides; species Galagoides demidoff. The sequence goes on from CAUYQV010052647.1 coordinate 8,280, forward strand.
GGTGCCCAATTATGTGTAATAAGCCTGTTCTTCTGCAGTGGCAAGCTGATAAATCATGCATATCACGGTGCTGATCACGCTAGTATGGATTAATTTAGCGTAGTTGAAAGTATGAAAGCGGAGCTGTTCCCTTGTACATGTGTCACTCAATAGCCTACAGTTTCTTTGCATGAGATAAATACATTTTTTTACTGTACTGTGGCAAAATGATGCTTTTGTGCTACACCCTACCTTGTGTTCTCGTTGTGTGTGTATCTTATCTGGATACACACACATGTAGGAACTCGCAAGTCTGTCTTATTCTTTCTTATTTCTTTCCTACCTTGTGCTCTAGCTGTGTGTGTATCTTATGTGGATACACACATATGTAGGAACTCGCAAGTCTGTCTTATTCTTTCAGGCTCCTCCCATACCTGGAACAGAGGAGCCCAAAAGATGCTTCAAAGGGGAGAGAAGGAAGTGAAAAGTTGTGACTCATCCGTATGCCAAGGACTGTTAGACGTATTCTATACATGGTCTTGTTGGATCCTAACAACTCTTGTAGGGTAGAAATTAGTCCCAGTTTATGGGTAAGAAAGCTGAGATTCAAGGTATAAAACAATCTGCTGAGATTCCCACTGATGGGATGTAGACTCCAGGTCTGTGTGTCTCTGTGGTAGACATTCTCAATCCTGAAACATCTTCAATGAATGACTGAGGTGAATCAGGGTGGCTGAGCAACAACACAAGGCCCCAGAGAGTAAAGGTTAGAACATTGCTGGACAGGAGATGAGTCAAATGAACTTGGGTTTAAACCTCACCTCCACACTTAGTAGTTATTGGGCCTTAGACACTTCCCTCTCTGTGCTCCATTTCCAAAACAAGAGAATAGAGGTGCCGTGTTCCCCTTCTTGCAGAGAAAGCATGTACTGTCCCTGATTCATGGGCAGGGATGTAGGAAATACAGTGACTTAAATCTTGTGTCAAGGTCAGAGCTGTGGCAGATTGAGAATTCCTACTTCTGTCTCCTATCACCTGTGCCAAGCCTGGGTCCAGTGCGGCAGCAAAACAGCCATCACCTGCCAGTTCCCCGTGTGGCTCCCAGAGGACCCCACTAACTTGGTGACTTTCACCACCCAGCTCCTTGAGCCATGTGGCTGACTCCTGTCTCCTTTTTTCTATCATGTTTTTTTTGTTCACTCCCGTGTTCTCAAGGAAGAGTCTTCACAGAGAGATTCTTGTAGAGACAAGACTTCCTCTCCATGTGTCTGTCCAACATGGGACTTCAGGGGAACGGAAGGTGGCAACCTTATTGTGTTTGGGTGGCAGGTGGCACAGAGCTAGCCTTTGAGCACTTACTCTGAGATAGGTGCTTGGAGTGGCGCAGAAGTGTCTCTGAAGCAGATCAACCTTGGAGGGGCTTGTCTGTTTGGGTAGAAAGGGCATTTCTGCGATTCTTTAACAATCCAAGACAGCAGTGCTTTTCATCTGGTGTGATGCAGCACACCGGTGTGCTATCAAGATTTTTAAAAGTCATTAAATTAGTTTCAAAAAAAGCTCAAAAGCACAGTAAGTATATTCTTTTTAAACTATTTTTTTGATCAACATAATTGAAGTGTGCTGCAGAAGTTTATGGTTCCAGTGTGCTGTGAGATAAAAAGGTTGAAAACACTGGCCGAGAACAGTGGCACACCATAGCCAGAGAGGGGAGGCAATTGGGGTGCCTTGTCTGTAGAGGATTTAAAAGCAATAATGAAATTACCTCAGAGTCGATTTACTTTTTATTATTATCATGCACCATGTCATAAAATATTTCTTCACCGGGACCCACCGATTCCACCACTCCCACCCTGTCCCTAATTCCCGTGCTACGTCAATAACCAACTGTCAAAATGAGCCATACTAATGAGGAGGTTGGGAGGTCCAGCTGGCAGGGGTCAGTGTTTGGCTGAATTGCTGGAGGACCGGACACCAGGAGAGCAGTCTGTGACCCTGGTGGCTGGAGCTGGTAGCAGAGCCAGCTGTGGGCCAGGAAAGTGTTTTTCCTGCATTGTCATTCTGACTGTCAGGCAGCCCTAAGAGGCTGGTGGCCCAATACAGTTCTGTAGTGACTGGACACAAGTGCCAATCTCGATATCCTCCTGTATGAGATGAGGGCCATAATGCCCTGCTTCCAGGAGGCTCAGTAGTGCTAATGCCAAGCCCTTTACCGAAAGAGGTGACTTAAATGTCGATCACGACTCATGACTACATGGCCCTCATGGGTCAACAGTCGTCATTTTTCTTTTACTTTACTCTTCACAAAATCTTCTTACCCTAAACTTTGCGGAATTGGTATTTATTGATTTGCATCAGCTAGGAGTTGTATGTTCGGTCTCTCACAGGCTCTCTGTGGCTGAATCAAAGGAGCTAACTCCTTCACAAAGGAGAGTTGAGTTCCCTTAAAAGGAAGCTGAAAGTTGGAATGGACAGCTCTGGAAGGGTGTGAAGCATTACTCACATGTAACTTTCACTTTCATTCAGTACTCATGACTACAGGACACAGAGGGGTCTGCAAAACTGCATGAAGGCCTGGTCCCTTCTGGTCCCAGGCATGCAAGCTGAAAAATGGTACCTGAGCAATGCCTTAATATGTCACTAAAGGCACTGAAATTTAGAATTTTCCTTGTGAAAAAGAGTGTCCCAGTTTAAAAATTGTCTGTAGATACGAATCAAAATATTTCCTTGAAATTGTTTCTCAGAGAAAGGAGTTGCTATATGTTAGGGTCCTTACAAAATCTTTGATATTATGAGATTCTGATGAGTTCATTGGTCCAAGTTCACAGAAAGGCCTGGATGATGGAATTGATGAGTGTCTGGTTGAGAATAGATGGGGAGGCCTCCTGAGCTTGCGACTCCCTTAGTCGGTATTCACTTAGGAACGCTTATTGAGGTTGCATGATGACAAGGGGCTAAATTTAAAAAGAGAGAAGCAAAGAAATTTTATACAGATTTAGTAACTGTTCTTGAGGTCATGACTTCACAATTGCCAAGTATTGAATGCTGCATCAATCAGGGCAATGCTAGTTGCTGTAACAAATAAATACCAATGTGTACCACAGTTCACACAGGATGGAAGATGACTTTCTACTTGCATAAAGCCCAAAATGGGTGTGTCTGTTTGCAACCTGGTGTTGCGTGATGCAGCCTCCTTCCCTTTTGTGGCTCTACTTTATTTAATAGGCCATTGCCAAGGTCAAGGTCAGCTACTCAGCATTGAGCTGGTGGAAGCAGAAATGTTGTGGAGGGTGGCCTGTGGGAAGTTTTGCTGGGCCAGGCCTGGGAATGTCATATATTGCTTCTCCTTCTGTTTTATTAACTAAAGTTCATTCTTTTTTCTTTTCTAATTCTCAATTTTTTTTATATTTTTATATTTTTCATTGATGTATAATATTTGTACTTATTTGTGGTTTACATGTGATAGATTGTTGCATGCATAGAATGTGTAAATGATCACATCAGGGTACTTAGGATCATCTTGAGTGTTTATCATCTCTGTGTGTCAGGAACAAAACTTAGGGTCACTCTCACCTACGGCAGAGACTAGGAAATATGGTCCATCTCTGTGGTTGGGAGGAAGCGGAAATGAGTTTGTTGAGAAGCTAGTTGTACTGTCTGATGAAATTTTACTAAGACTATTAAAAGCCAGTTTAAAAAGTGACACAGTCAATAACATGCCGCTAGTATCATAAATATATTTTTTGAGGGCAGCTGTCCTGGTGCAGGACAAAGGGCTTCTGATGGCTTTGGGCAGATTTCTCTGTGGCAGCATCTTGCATCCATTTGAAAAGTTCTGTCTCACAGCCCATTTGGAAAGTACAGAGGGGCTGCGATTGGAAAAATGTTGATACAACTCAGATTGTGAAGATGGGTATGTGGAAGATGCCCAGGGAGACTCTGGATTAAGGTGCCTTATGGAAAACAGGGGTGGGAAGACAAGTACCATTTCTAATTCATAGTCTGTGTGATTGCACATATTACTCATGAAGTTGATTTAGTCAGGTTCACCAAAACTGGTGGGGTGGGCAGGGATCTCCTCAGTGGGAAAAGAAGAAAGTGGTCTTCTCTGGAGGATGCCTTATATTCAAGCAAATATGGGAATTAGAAGTTAATCAAAGAAATAAAGGATTTATGCTGGAGAAAGGGGTGCCTAGCAGTGTGGGGAGGGCCGTCAGGCATTCAGGAAACACAGTCCTGGGTCTGAGTGTAAAGGAAGGGGCAAAAGTAGGGACACAGGGGGCGGGGCCTGGGGCTCAAAGGAGTAGGGTGCCAGCCCCATATACCAGAGGTGGTGGGTTCAAACCCGGCCCCAGCTAAAAAAAAAAAAAAAGCAGGGACATGGGACCAATCTGATGGGGGGAGCAAAAGGGATCCCAGGGGACTTGGTGGAGTGGGGCAGTCAGGTGACACTCTCTCTGAGAGAAGCCCCTAGCAGTGCCAGTCTCCCAGTGGTGGACACACCTGCACACTCTCTCCTCCCTCTTCTGGGTGACATGGCATGGCACACAACCTCTCTGCATCTCTGAGTGTGATGTTCCGTGAGGTGGCGTGTTTGCGGGGCTGTGCACACAGTAGGAGCTTTATGAATGTTTCCTCACCCCTCTCCTATGCGGCTGCTCACCAGCCTCATTGTTGGGGAACATTTTCTCTGTCACTGGTTTTGAGAAACCAGGGCACCGTTCTCACCTGTGTGAGAATGTAAAGTGTAAATTTGTGATGAAAGGGCACTCGGCCCCCTTCGTCCCCAGTGATCCCGTGGTGCAGTGTCTACTATGAGAGGTTGGAGAAAGGTGAGGAGGAGAATATCCATGAAGCCATGGCCTTTTAACTCCGGAAATCCTCCTTCTTCTGTCTGAGCTGTGGAGGTTGAGGGGAGGAGCACCCTGATCCCATGAAGAAAAGTTCTGTGGTGCCTAAGGGTGGTCATTTCCCAGCATGGAGTCTGGGTGCCTAAGGGAGTCATTTCCCAGCATGGAGAGAGGAGGTGTATCACTGATCTTCAGACCAGGGAACAAAGGCACAGGGCAGGGAGTGATTCCTCCTGCCCATGGTCATTAAAGGCAGCTAAACACGTCCCCACCTCCACACCCCTTCCGAGGGTAATAGCATCGCCTATGGCGAAGGAGAGTGAGTCAGGCTGAAGGAAGAAGAACCTCGGAATTCGAGCAACTCAAGGTCGGAATTGTACTTTCCACCACTTCAGATGGTTGCTGATCTTTGAGGGTTTGACGGTTACTTGTTGGGAAAAGGGATGACAGTGACAGCAGCATGCAGACATGGAGGGGTCGTCCTTATTGAACGTTCTTTGAGGTTTTGTTTACACGCTGTTTGGAACTGAAGGAAGAAAGCGAAGTGAGCAGAGAGCAGGAGGCAAACGCACAGAAACCTGAAGATGGAAGTTCATCTTCCCGGGTCTTCCCCAGCGCACTTTCCTGCTGTGACTTTCCAAGTATTTCTGGAGCCTGTGCCTATAGATATATATTTTTTTCATTTATTTTCTTGATATATTTTGGAAGATGACTCATTTAATTTCCTCCCAGAAGTTTAAACAGGGGAACGAGGAGCCATCTACCTCTTGTACCCAGTCCAAACTCCTTCTAGGTAACTGTTCTACTTCATTTGCGCTGAAGAATTTGGATGGGCCAAACTCGATTGGGTATCTCGCACCAAGCCTGGGTACAGAGGGGACTTAAGTACAAGACCCAGAATGGAAAACTGAAAAAGAAGAGAAATTGTACCCAACTAGCACAAGGATCCCTTTGGTGAATGCCAGAATTTATCCCAAAGCAGCCCTTATAGCCATCTAATAAAAAAACAGAAAATGTTTACTTCATGTTTGCTACGAGAATCCATTGTTTTAATGGACTCTATAGTTGGAGGGAGGGTAAGATATTCTTTTTATTTTCCTTAAACCTTTTTTTCTTTTTAAATATCTGAACTGCTTAAACAAACTGATTTGGGGACATAGGTGTATCAGGAAGCTGATTTAACTACCCCAAACTCTTCCTTCCCCTCTTCCTCCTCTGGTTTTATAGCATAAGCCCAGCAGGTTTCCTGCCTTCCCTTCGTTTGCCCTGGGGAAGATGGCAAGTAAATATTACCTATTGTGCAACGGAGAAGAAAGAACATAGGGTAGGTCACCAAAGGCGCTGCGTTTTATCTACATGATCTCAGAGAAGCCAGTTGACTACGGGAAGTCACTCAGGGCACCCAAAGCGCAAAGTAGGGAAGACAAACTCGGAGTTTGTCAGGACACCAGGGTTGCTGGACAAGTTACCAGACTCTGAAGAGCTGGATGAATGAGAGTAAGAGGGGCTGGTGGCCAGCGAGCACATCCCCCACTTGTCGTGGGAAGATTGACTGGTGGGTACCATGAGGAATGTGAAAGCAAGGTGAAGGCCCCCAGAAGTAAAACCTGGGCCAGCTCCTTGCGGCCTCTAGAAATTCCAGAGCCAATCAGCACAGAGGGTGACCACGTCGCACATAACTCGGTCCCCTCATTTCTAGAGGTGGAGAATGTCTTATAAACTAAATATATTGTAGGATAACTTAAGAGGACAGCTGCCGATGACAGGTTATTGAAAGAGATAATTTCTGAGTCCCTTCACTCTTTCTCATTTTATGTAGAAACTTGTGAAAAAAACAAAACAAAACTGTGGGCTAAAGGTTTGCCTATCTAAGGAATAAGACTAAGCGTGACCAGTACTTTCTGTTCAATAAATATGTATCTGGTGTCCACCATGTTACTTGACTTTGAATTCTGCCGCTTTTATTTCTTTGCTGGTTTGGTTGTCACCTCTGGCTGCCACCACTGCAGGTCACTTTGTCAGCTCAGCCTTTGGGAGAAGGTGCGGCCGTTCTGGTTTTCAGCCTCTCTTACTGATGTGTGGTGTGGTGGGACCTTAGTCATCCAGCAGTGTCACTGCATGTCGAGCAAAGGCAAATTCTCATTGGCCTGAAACTGTTAATACTGTGTGTCACTTTCTACCTCCCATCCTAGTCCTGAAGGACTTGGATCTTCTGAGCCCCTGTGAGCTTCAGGTCAGGCTCGGCTTTCCCTTTTTGCAACTATGTAACTTCTCTTGAGCTTCCTCCAGACTTAGGAATCTCACTGATTATTTCCTTAACTGGGTAGGCATGTGAGCTCTCCATGCAACCTCTCAAGTTCCACGGGAATGAAGATGATCAGACATCTCCTAACAGCCTTGTTCCCCGACCCCAAGATTCTGGGCCCTCCTCCTCTAGCAAACGTCACTGCAGTGGCCCCTTCTTCATCCCCCTCAGACTCGGCCTTCAGCCACCCCCTCGGTGGACCACCTTGATCAACCACCAGGAATGGCGAGGTGGCCTTTCTAACGCCAGGGTCACAGCTCTTGATCTGTGACTCTTCATTAAAAGATGTTCTTAGACACGGTTCCTTCTTCCTGGCAGGCATCTTGCTGCCATTTTGGAGATTTTCTCTGGGCCACCAAGTTTAGGACTGTTTGTTTTCTCAGGAAAAGCAGTCCTATTATAACCATTGTTTTTTAAACAGTCACTTGGAACATTAAAAACCTCCTGATCATCAATTCAGTGTTAAAATTTAGGAGTGGTTGGGGCTTCAGGCAAGCAATATTGAATTAAACATGGGAGTTCTTTAAGACAGCATTTGATTGTACATTTGAAATAGGGAATGCAAATTGAAATTCCTCCTGGGTCCTTTAAATCATGCATTATATGTGCAGTATTTTCAATTAGCTGCAGAAAAAAGTACGTTCAGTGTGGCTCTATTTTTACAGCTGGGAATTGCTCAGAGAACACAATTGACTATTTCATACATGTGAGATTTATTTAAATGACTTGTGGGGCATTTGCAGTTTAACCAATAATTGAAAATATTGTTGCAGCGTGGCAGGTAAAAGTAAGAAGTCCTTTTGCCTTCCTGAAGAGGCGCTCTTAGCTTAGTAGCGTTATGTTAGCAAAAGAGGGAGCAGAGAGGGAGGCCGGTCAGGTTTGAGACTCAGTCCTCCGCATTGCCTTCCTGGGTTTTGCTCCACCACGGCAAGAAAGAGAATGTTTAACTATGGGGTGATGCTTTCTGGAAGAACCCCAAACACTAAGGCGTTCTCTCTGGTTTCTCTCTTGTGTTCTTACACGTCAAGCACGTGGTCGGATCAGCCATGAGCAACCCTGCCCTTCCCCTCTGTCTGACTCTGTGCCTTCTGCCCCATTCTTTTCTCCATTTCACATCACCAGTCACCTGGAACAATGATGCGGAGAGCTGAGTCTCGTGGATGAGCAGTCAGCCCTTCCTTGTTCATCCATGTTGCTGGGGATTTGGAAATCATGTTCCCACTACAGTGATATTGTAAATGGTGGTTAGGTAATACTGTATTAAAATGCCTTAGTACTCATGTGAGTCAGACAGAGTATCAGTTAATTAGGCATTTTGTGGACAGGTTGAAATGCTAACCTCCAGTTTTTACCTTTTCTCTGTAATAGTGGTTCCCAACTGAGGGTGATACGTCCTCTTTTCCCCCCAGGGTCATTTGTCAATATCTCCAGACATTTGGGTGGCACATCTGGGCAGGGTGCTATTAGCATCTCATAAGTAAAGCCAGTGACACTGCCAGACACCCTGCAATATGAAGGATGGCCCTCAACGACAAAGAACATACAGCCCAATGTGTCAAGAGTGCCAATGTTGGGAAACCTTTTTCTAGACGATGTATAATCTTAAAAAAAAAAAACCCCGAATACTTTACCAGACCTACCTCCTTGTAAAATAGTGACTTCTGTAATTGGCCTTAGTGCATTATATGACTTAGTTGATTATTGAAGGTCTGGCCGCCTCATCAAAGCCTCAGTTCTGTGTTCACCACCTGGGTGTCCACGTGCCGTGTTAGAGGCTGGAGTGCCATGGTGGGCAGGATGCTGGTGTACCATGTTCACAGCACAAAGGGAACGGAGGTGACAAATGTCCTGGTCAGAAGGAACATGGGCATGGAGACCTGAGGCCAGGAAGAGCCTGGCAGCTTCTGTAAACTGCAAGCACAGAGCACAGTGGTCTGCCTCATCCGTAGCTCCAGTTACCCAAGGTCTGAAAGTAGGTCAGTCCAGTGTTTTGAGGGAGAGATAGAGAGACCACATCTACACAACCTTTATTACAGTGTGTTGTTAGAATTATTCTGTATTATTATTGTTGTTTTTCATCTCTTACTGTGCCTAATTTATAAATTTGCTTTATCACAGGTATGTATGGATGGGGAAAAACAATATATAGTGGGTTCCATCCTATCCATGGTTTTAGGCATCCATGGGGGTCTTGGAGTGTATCTCCCTCAAATAAGGGTGAGGGCTTCTGTCCCTGGAGAGGTAAGGCAAATCCAGACCAGGCAGGCTGACCAGAGGCTGTGGGCAGGGCTCACACTTCCTTGCAAAAATGTGGGGAACCTGTAGGAGGGCTCAGGTTTCGGTATGGAAAGTCACCATCAGCTTGCCCTTCCACTGGAGCAGCGCAGGCAGTGAGTCCCCCAGACACTCCAGTGTCTTGGCTGGAGGCAGAAGAGATGGAGAGGGGTGGACCACTCAGTGATGACGCTTGTTAGTGGCTCAGTGGAATATGTGAAAGCATGAAGGATGAGGCCTAGATTCCGACTTAGATTCCTGGGTGGATGGCTGGCAATGTCACTTCTGAGGTGTGGGACCTGGGAGAACAGCAGCATGGGGGCGGGGTGAAGAGTGCTTTTTTTTTTTTCCCCCATTCTAGAATTTCTGTGCAAACTGACAAGGGGACTTCTTATATTATATATCTTTCTACCCCATTTTAAAATAGGAGACACTGTGTCTTAGTGTCTACTTGCAAAAATGGAAGGTTTTTTCCCTGGATTACCTCTTTTTCTGGTTACCATCGTAACGGGCTTTCCCATGGAGCTCAGAATTATTCCTAAATGGTCTCTTTGGGCAGTTGTAAGCATTTTCTGTATTAGGTATTTCATCCATCTAAATGGAACAGTGATTGAGTTGACTTAACATTCAGACTTCTACCACTGAGACTCTCGGCCACTGAGATGGGGCTGGTCTGGCTTGGCCAACCTAAAACTTTGTAAAAATTAGTGGAATCTCACCCTACTTCAGTTTCAGGCTGGTAGGAAAAAAACACGTCCTTGTTTGTGAGGTTGGCAACCTCAGAAAGAGCACAAGGAAAATTGCCAGAGCCTGACACCCATTTCCTTAGTCGGCCAGTGGCCGTCACTTCCTGACCCATCACTGCTGATGGAGGCCACAGGGGCTGCTCCCACCCAAGGGCATGGCCCCTCAGACCTCTGTCCCTGCAGGTGTGTGACCAGGTGTGAAACTCTGATAAAGTCACATAGGAGACCCCCAAGTCCCTCCTACAATAAGGAAATAAAGGAATTTTTTTAAAAAGGACCATGAGTCAGTTAAAAAGGCAGCTCTAAAAACTCCTTTTGACTTTTAAAGAAATTAGAATTCTTGAACATTTTGAAGTGGAGGAAAATGTTCCACTGGGCCGCCCTTCAGGATGCTGGTGGAAACGGATTCATGGCAGAGGCCAGCTTTGGTCAGGGCCTCAGGAACCGTCTCAAGAACTTGAACTGTTAGAACCATTTCACAGATGGGGGAACTGAGACGGAGTGAGGTTACGCGGGGGCTCACACCTGTAATCCTAGTGCTCTGGGAGGCCAAGGAGGTGGATTGCCTGTGTTCATGGGTTCCAGACCAGCCTGAGCCAGAGCAAGACCCTGTCTCTAAAAATAGCTAGGCTTTGTGATGGGTAGCTTGTCCCACCTACTAGAGAGACTGAGGCAAGAGAATCGCTTGAGCCCTGGAGTCTGAGGTTACACCACAGCACTCTACCAAGGGTGACAAAGTGAGACTCCTATCTCAAAAAAGAATGAGAATTGATGCTGCCACAGATCAAATAATTATGGAAATGTAGAATTATGCAAAAATAGATTTGGGATAACTTTTAAAAGGATGTCTACAGTTTTAGTATGCTGGGGAAAATAATCAGAGTAAGTAATGAAAATATCTGTCTTAAGGTGCTTGCACTGGCATTAAAATTTTATAGTAGGGAGGTTTTTATGGTTTGTTTTTTTACTTTTTAGTTTGAGATAGTTGTAGAGAAAGATTCTGTATACCTTTCACCCAGCTTCCTGCAAAGGTTATTATTGTCTTGTCTAACCATCATACAATGCCACAGCAAGGAAACTGAGGTTGATACAATCCAGCCCCCCTGCTCAGATTTTACCCGTCTCCCCCGCACTCACTGGGGGATGTGTATTTGCTTCTGTGCAGGTTAGCCGCATGTGTGACCACCACTTTTACAGTCATACCCCCCGACCTCCCTCCTGTCCTTCCTAACCACCCATCTGGCTTCTACTTCCATAATTTTGTCATTGCAAGAATATTACACAAATGGAACCCTACGCTATGGAATATTTGGGGGTTAGCTTTTTCATTCAGCGTAATTGTCTTGAAATCCCTCAAGTTGTTGTGTGTACCAGTAGTGTCTATTTTTTCATTGCTGAGTAGTATTCCCCGGTATGGATGTACCACAGTTCATCTGATCATTCCCCCACTGAAGAACATCTAGATTGTTTCCAGTTTGGGGCTATTAGGAGCAAAGTTGCTATGAACATTGATGTACGGGTTTTTGTGAGTTTTCATTCTGGGAATAAAGGTCCAGAATTGCTGGATTGTATGGTTAAGTTCACGTTCTTGTTTTGTAAGAAACTGCCACCCTACCACCCAGAGTGGCTGTGCCACTTTATATTTCCACGAGCAATGTGTGAGTGTCCAGTTTCTCTGCATCTCACCGCAACTGGTGTTGTCACTGGTGTTTATTTCAGGCATTCTGATAGGCAAGTAGTGATTTCTCACTGTGGTTTTAATTTGCATTTCTGGAATGGGTACCATGTTGAACCCCTTTTTATGGGCTTGTTTGCCATCTGTATATTCCCTTTAATGGATTATTTGTCCGTGTCTTTTGCACATTTCCTAATTGGATCATTGGCTTTTTTATTTTAAAAAATAAGTGATAATTGATTGTCTGGCTTTTGAGAGTTCTTTGAATATTCTGGATACCAGTCCTTTGTCAGGTATGTGTTTTGCAAATATTTTCTCCTGGTCTTTTTATCATCTTTGCAGGATTTTGTTTTTCACTTTTAATGTCAAGTCTAAGACAGAAAAAAAATAGAGTTTTGACGCTTGCCTCTTGCAATTTGCAGGGACTGAATGCTTGAGAAAGATGGCCATAGAACAAGATGGGCATTGGAGCATGGACGGCTCTCCCAGCTTCTGTCTGGTTGGGTTCCGGTGTTTGTCATGACGTTTGGCAGGGTTATGGTGACAGGATCAACCTTGTCTTACAAAGGCTGTCAGGTGCTGTTCTGAGAATTGTCCATGGTACCTCCTGACACAGGACTTTTTGCACCTGTGCTCCTGAGTCTGGAGCACTCTGCCCTCCCTGTTCGCCTTGGTCAGCTGTATCCAGAGTGCGCCTTGGTCAGCTGCATCCAGAGTGCCTTCCTGGCCAGTGGCCATCCCCCTGCCCAGGTAGGCCTCAGCTGCCTTGGTTGTCCCTCTAATTATTGTCAGGGCATTTGTAAAGTACGTATGTATAAACGAATGTAAATAGCAATTCAGAATACGATGATTTGATTGAAGTCTGTTCCCCATCTAGACCAGGCGTTCTCACGCTCCGCACATTGGCATTCTGGTGCAGATAATTTCCTGTTGCAGGCAGCTGCCCCGTGTATTGTAGGATATTTAGCAGCGTCCCAGGCCTCTACCCACCAGGTGCCACAGGACATCCTCCCTACCCCTACCCACTTGTGAAAATCAAAAATGTCTTCACACACTGCCAAATGTTCCCTGAGGGACAGAATCACCCAGGGTGGGAACCACAGCTCTAGACCATAGGTGCCGAGTCCTCTTTTGCCCCTGTTCTCTCCCTAGCCGCCCAGCACTGTGCCTGGAATGCTGATGTTCCATTAATGTTTCTGGAATAAGTGAATGGATGAACTGTACTTAATATCCATCACCTCTGTATGTGGCAACTTTGGAAATACCACCCAGACTTCAAAGAAGCGAAGTGGGTTGCACTGGAGATTTGAGTCCTACGAATCCAGAGTCCCTGTTGACATGGCTGAGTGTGGGTGTCCCTGCTCTTCTACCCGCTGACCGAGATAGAGACTCGGGAGCCGTCAAGTTCCTGCTTGATTAAACCCACATCCTCTGTTAATGCTGCCAAAGTGGGGCCCTCGTAGTTTAGAAAAAGCACCTCTGGTATTTGCAGGGCTTGGAGTCTCCCACTGACTGAGGACTCCCCTTCCGAGAATGCTCCTTCCCCAAACATAGAATGGGACCTCCTTTGGGTGGCCTTCCAGGTGAGGAAGGCAGGAACTAGGGTTCTGGGCTCAGCTTTGCTTAGCTAAGCAGGTAACTGGATGTAATTGGTTCAGAAAGTTCCCAGGGAGTAAGTACAGTGGCTGTGAGAATAATTTGGGGCATGTGTGAACATTCTAGGTTTTCTCTCTGTACCTGCAGTCCTGTTCCCTGAACCTGTTTGATGGAGCTGGCTTTGGTTAGGAAAGAAAAAGGCAGCCAGTTAGGAGAGAGTGGGCGACGGGCAAGGAGGACAGCCCAACCGGGGGGCTGAGACGGGTGATGTCACCCCACTGCCTGCTGCTGCCACGTGGGGAGGTTTCCAGAGCTGCACAGCACAGGAGGCTGGGGCTCTGCTCCTCCCACAGAGGAACGACCGCCCAGGGGCTCAGCCCAGCCAGGAGCTCAGAGTAACGTGCGTCTCCACTGCGAGCTGCAGAACTTCCCAACAGGCCGTAGATGAACTCGGGATGTTAAGGTCAGGGAGGTGGGCTGGCAGGCCAAAGCTTTAATTACCGGTACCACAGACCTTCCCCTTCTGGGATTCACAGAAGTGATGGCCTGGATTCCTTCCTCTTCCGTGTAGAGAAGCCTTGGATGCAAAATGCCAGGTCGAACCAGCACAGAAATTGGTGTGGTTGCAGTCATTGCTTTCAGTGGAAATGGTACAGGAAGGACTTCAGGCAGAGGGCTTGTGTGACACCTGAGGGGCAGGTGGGCATGTGTGGTCTTTTTTGCTTCCTTATCCCCAACACAACTGACATTTAGGGCCGGACAGCTCTCCGGTGGGTGGAAGGTGTAGGAGCACGCCCAGCTTACACCCACTAGATGCCGAGTAGCACCTTCCTCCCAGATCTGGCAACCAAAAACATCTCCAGACTTTGCCAAGGGTCCCCTGGGAGCAGTGTCCCCTACCAGCCCCAGCTAATAACCACTGCACTGAAGCAGCAAGCATTGGCTCCTTGTGAAGCTGTGGTCACCTGTTTACTTCGAGTCCTTGATGGCAGTTTCCTCACCTTTTCCTTGGCTGACCCTTTAGACTCCATCACGAGACCCAGCCCGGCGTGTTGACTGAGAGCACTGGGTTTCAGCCTCAGGTTTCTTCAACATGCTCCATTTATACAGTCTGGATAGATTATTTAATTGCTCTGGGCCTCAGCATTCATGATCTGTAAAATATAAATACTAATGCCTACGTCTTAAGGTGAGGATTAAGTTAGATGTTGAATTTATAGTGTCTGGGATACAGTGGAGGTCTCAATTTGTTAAAGCTGCTGTCAAAATGCCATAGATATATTAAAAAAAAAAAAAAAACAGAACTCTATTTTCCTGGAGATCAGGAAATCCAAGATCAAGGTACCAGCAGATTCTGTGTTTGGTGAGACCTTTCTGGTGGCACCGTCTAACATGGTGGAAGGGAGGAGCCAGCTTGCTGAAGTCTCTCATAAAGGCATTAATCCCATTCATGAAGCTTCTCCATCGTGATCTAATCAGCTGCCAAAGGCCCAACTTCTAAAACCATCCCCATGGAGGTGAGGAGTTCAACATAGGAGTTTTGGAAGGACACAGATGCTCAGACCACAGCAGCAGGCAGGCAGTAACGATAGCTATTGTTCTTGAGTACTGAAGCCTCATACAAATTTTAAACAAATTGGAATTTTTTTTTAAGTTAGCAATAACATTTGCTGCTCTTCTGTAAAGTAGTAATGGGACAGTTCATTTTCATTGATACACAATTTATTTTACAAACATACATTGAGTTACTACTACATATCAGGTACTATGCTAAACATAGGAGACAAAACATTTAAACTATAATCCCTGCTATTAAATAGATTTAGCTGCCTTAATAGGCCAAATCATAGCCATCAAAATAGAGCCACCATTCGCAGAAAAAAATCAACATGAAGTGGTCTGGGTCGCAATGGGGTAGGTATAACTTTCATCTTAATTATATAAGGGGACCGCCGCCACTCTATTATTCCTCAACCAATAAATAACATTTTTTAAAATTTTTTCGGTCTTCTAATTTAGCTCTGCAGCATCTTCTGTTCCACTTCACTATAGTTTTCAGCTGGTCCAGAGTCCAAGTTCCTGCTGTGCATGTTTTTATAAACAAAATAGGGATACTTGTTTTAAGTGATGTGTTCATCACAGAAATTTTGTAAAATGTAGATCAGTGTACAGAATAATATTCCCACCATCAAATATAACTACCAGAGGGTACCTTCCTTTTAAGAAAGGAAGAACTACATTGAAATTATAATACCCAAGTCACTCTGACTTCTGTAATTACAAGGGAAAACGAGATATAATATACAAGATAACAGATGTTTTAGATATTATTATAATACAGTTTTTTCCTTCAAAATGTGTATATACCCTGTGTATATAGATATTTTAATGTCTTTCTAGTCTTTTTTCCTGTGCCTGTGTATAATTTTTATGTAGTAATACCATTAATAGTTTTCTTTTATTGTTTGGGAATCACTGAGGGTACAAAGAATTAGGTTACACTGATTTCTCTTTCATTCTTCTTTTCTTTTTTAAGTTGGAGGTCTTGCTTGTTGCCCAGGCTGATCTTTCTCCTGGGCTCAAGGAAATCTTCTCCCCAACTCCCCTACCCTCTGGAAAAGCTAGAATTACAGGCATCTGCCACTGTGCCCAGATTTTTTCAGTTAAGATGTATCTAGAATATATTACCATATCTTTAAGTTTTCTTCAAAGATAGATTCTTAACAGCTGAAGGGCAATGCCTTGGACGGACGCTGCTAATGGCTCCTCCTTGTTGGATGCTGTAGGTCATGTTCTCCCAGAAGCCGTCTCTGAGCCAAGGATTAAGTGCAAGTGATTCATGAAGGAAGCTTTCCCAGGAGGAGCAGTAAGGGAGTGGGAAAAGTGGGACTTAGAAAGGGAAGAACCCAAGCAAGAGATAACATCAGGTGAAGTCCCACACTCAGAGCTCTTAAGGAGTTCTGGAGAGTCGGCTCACTAAGAAAGTGGACATCACATCGACTCCCACCAGTAGTGTGTTCCGAAGTTACTTACAGATGCAGACCGTCAACTTCATAGCTCCAGGGGCTGGAAGATAAGTGCACGATCTGGTGAAGGTCGCCCACAACATCCCCTCCATTGGAGATTTAGGTTGCAATTATAATTGTTATTGCAATTATTTATTGGAAAGAATATTGCAGTGCTTTTGCTACTAGAAATAACAGTGAACATTTTTGGATTCAAATCATTTTTATTATTACAGTGGGGTTATTGGTAGAGAGAGTTTTACTACTCTAATAGGTATGTACGTTTTTAAGATGATTTACGCATACCAAAGGTTGCCTTTCGGAAAGTTTTTTTTAATTTACACTTTCAACACGTGCTACTCATTTTTTTATCGGTCACAATCTGGAGAGTATTAATATCTCATCTAGGAATTGGGGGCCCATGGGCACATCAGAATTTTTTTATTTCAAAATATTAAAGGCATACAGTGTTTTTATTAAATAGAAAAAGTGAATAATGCTACAGTCGAGGCAGACCAGTGTACATTGTACCTGACAGGCTTGTTTTTATCCCTCACCCGCTTCTGGCCTCTTCCCTTTTCAGTTCCAATGTGCTTTATACCCCTGTATGACCACATGTGCCCATCACTCAACATCCATCTTTAGTGTACATCAGAATCATTCCAAGGGATCACAGAAGTCATGTTTATGGTCCAGCTTTGAGTATAGATTGAATAATACCTCCAGATATGGCTTTTTAAAGGAATTTAGAGTCTAATAAAAATGATTTGCATTTTATTAAAGCATGGAGGAATCCATGGTTGTTTTTTATCATGTACTTCACAAGTCCTAGAAATATAACTAGTCATGAAATATCTGCGCATCCTCCTCAGGAGGCCAAGGCATGATGATCAGTTGAGCCCAGGAGTTTGAGGTTGCTGTGAGCTGTGACACCATGGCACTCTAGCCTGGGCAGGAGAGCGAGTCTCTGTCTCAAAAAATAAAAAGAATAAAAAAGGGGCATCCTTGTTTTTAAAGACTGAGAATCATTGATCAATATCACTGTGATGTCTTGGGTCCTCTTCTGGCTGTCGGATGAGGAAATCACCCATTTGAAACATTACATCTTAAAAATTTGTCAAAAAGAAAAGCCTGCAGGATTTGATACCATAGGTTTAATGGATTGAATGACCTAAGTCAGCAGACTGAAAAATATATATAAGAATCAGTAATGGTTCTATAGAACATGCTCATTCACCTCCACTTGCACCATAACCAACCCTTCCTTTCTCTTATGGAGACATGGAAACACGCCAGTATTTTCGGAAACTATTTCTGTGTCTCAGAGAGTCTAAGGAAGCTATAAAGATGCAATCAGGGCGTTATCAGTGTGGAAATGTTTGGCTGTTCTCTCAGCTCAACCCTTGAGACTTTCTACATAACTGATGAAATAAAAATCAAAGACTATTTCGGTAGGTCTTGAGCACTGAAGAAGGTGAGGATAAGGGGGCTGGCGTCTACAGGCACCTGCTCTGAGCCTGCACTGCCCTAGTTACTACCTGTCTTTCTCCTGGCTCTTGCTGAACTCCCATGACCACCCCGTAACCACCTTGAGAGCAGAGGTTAATGAAGAGTGTGACTTGCCTTGCCTCTCTTGGTTAATGGGTGGTAGAATTCGGCTTTGAACCTTAGATAAATTTTCCCTGAACCTTAGAGAAAAATAAAATAAATGTCCAGTAATCTTGAATTTTAAAAGGCAGACAACTAACAAAGCCCCCCCACTCCATCCCCTCCTTCCGTTCAGCCTTCTCCCTTCACTCCAAAGAGACATCAGAAGAAACACGTATATGAGCAAAAAGCTCTTGGATGTCAGTGGGAGTGTATTTGATAATAAAAACTCTGTCTTTTCTTAGACGTTGTTGCCATACTTTCCAATGGCTGAAAAGTTCTTACCCAAACATTTTTAGGTTTCTTTTTGGCCAGATT
Organism: Galagoides demidoff; assembly: GCA_963574575.1. Lineage (NCBI taxonomy): Eukaryota > Metazoa > Chordata > Mammalia > Primates > Galagidae > Galagoides > Galagoides demidoff. Next base: position 26,672 of record CAUYQV010052647.1, read on the forward strand.
AATTAGTGTCAGAATGAATCTATGCTTTGAAGTTAAATAACAATGTAAGCAAAGTTTCAGAGGACTCTTAAGTCTTTCTCCAGTAACATGAAAGAGCACACTTTAAAACCACCAAGCTGCTGTCCCTTTGATCAGGGACAAACAGGGAAGAACAACAGGAAGTTGGCATTCCTGTTCTGTAAGTTTTAAAGATGCTGAGTTATTTTTGATTACAGTACGCTTCCAAAGATTATCAAGATGCAAATTAGTTTGCTTGTTCACCTGCTTTAATATCTTAAGTAAATATGGTAGATATTTGGAAAATCAAGACAGGTCTCGGTGGACACATTTCAGTCATGTTTACACAGATTCCAGAGACCAGAGTTAGCCCATGTTATTGTAAGGTGGTATTTGAAGCTTAGCCAGTTGCCTCTGCATTAACAATTGCTACCACTTTGCAGATATGGCCTTGCTCTCCAGGGCTCACCTCCTGAAGGGTCTCTAGAATGCTTTCTGTCCAACACCTTCAGAGTTAGATCTTTGCCTGTTGGCCGAGTATTGGTGAGAAATGTTTGGCGAGACTGCTGGACAGCACAGTCCTATCTAAGGCCACTTGGTGCTCTCAGTCTGGCAGCCCCAAACCTTGCCTATACGTTTATTTCTTTGAGAAGCCCTGGCAAGGGAATCTGTTGAGATGTGATGATTCTGATACAGCCTGAAGTGTAGTTTTTTTCTCTCTGGAAGCCCCTCTAGAGGAAAGGATTGGTCCACAGGCAGATTAATAAGGCACCGTAGGTTCCCAGAACGAGGCTCTGAGAAACACAGAGACCAGACGGACCACACTGTTCCAATGCCAGAGAGAATGTCGGCTTTCATTGGTGGGCGGGGAGCAGGGGGGGGTGAATCGGGGGGTCTTCTTGTCATGCTGTATGTCAATTGTTCATTCCATTCACCTGTGTTGTTAGGATCCCATTTCTAGGATGGGCTGGATTCAGGAGCCTCACTGCTTGTGCATGAGGCCCGTCTGCTCTGATTGTCCCAGCCTGACCTTTAAAGCAGCTGTCTCCTTCATCTTTCCATCATCCCCTGGGCCACCTCTGGTCTTTATGGCCATGGGAGACAAACCAATTCATGTGTAAACAGTTTGACCTCCATAATTTGATTCTCATATTACGTGTAAGCAGTCTGAGTAAAACTGTGTAAGCAGTTTGTCTTTCAGTATTTGGATACAGTCCAGAGAGTGGTGTAAATGCGTTTTGGACTTTCCTCATCACTGTTGCCCGGTATTCCCACAGTCAGGCTAGACCACGTGAGAGGATGGGGCTCAGACTGTGGTCTCCAAGGGTTGTTTCTCCCTAAAGGAACCAGCGTTCCACAAGGGCACACGTGGAACTTACTAAATGTGGAATATAAATGTCTTAACACAATAACTAAGAAGATGCCATGAAGGCTGTGTTAACCAGTTGGATGAAAATATTTCAAATTGTATATAAAACCAGCACATACATTGTACCCCATGACTGCATTAATGTACACAGTGATGATTTAATTATATATAAAGGAATCAGCATTCCCTAGAGAAGCCACTGATTCCACCTGGAACAGAAAATACACAGAATAAGCCTGAAACATCATGTCAAACCAGAAAACAAGGAAGCTGACCAGACCATTGGGTCCTATCGAAAGGTGTGAGAACCCGCCCAAAGAGACTCCATTTTGAGCCTCAGTAAGGAAAATATTTATAGGAACAAAACCCTTAAAGTAAGTTGAAAACCACAAATTCACAATGATGCAGAAAACAAAACAGAAATCCTCTGGCTGACCAACTCATGAATTATTTTGAAAACTGTTAGATACAGGGAATGAATTGAGCATTTACCGTGGCCTTGCTGTACAAACTGAACCTCGGGATAACAAAATAGTTGGGTTATTGAAAATTTCATTTTATAGAAATATTTCAACTAATACATGAAAGAAGAAAGGTTGGGATCATACTAGCACCTACCATTTGGCAACTCCTAATTTTAAAGAATATACTTCAGGGAATAATCATGAGTAACTTGCTAATACCAAAAAGAGAGACAGTCGGTCACTGTCTCCTGATTCCAACACCCTCTATAAAATTGTCTTACAAAGGAGAAAATTTACTTGAATCTAAGCAGCCTCTAGAGCTGGTTGGTCAGATGACTTCCTGTGAGAGGTCAGAGAGTTTTTGGCCTTTGCTGTCTCTACCGTCTCTGTTGCAACTCAGCATTTCTGTCTGCTGAGCTCACTTATGGTGGCACAAAGGCAACCATGGACAAAACCAAAGGTGTGGCCAGATCTGGCCCATGGACAGTAGCCTGCAGGCCCCTCCTCTAGATCTGCCAATTTACAGGAAGTTCACAGGACAGAGGAACTTGTTAACAGCATTGCATGAAGGCATGAAGGCAGTTAGCAAAATCCAGCCTGGAGAAATGCAAGACAAATAACCTGGTTACTTTAACAAAAAAGTTCCAGGGGCTCAGCACCTATAGCTCAGCGGCTAGGCACCAGCCACATGCACCGGAGCTGGTAGGTCCGAACTAAGCCTGAGCCCACCAAATAACAATGACAACTATAACAGAAAAATAGCCAGGTGTTGTGGCGGGCACCTGTAGCCCCAGCTGCTTGGGAGGCTGAGGCAAGAGAATCGCTTAAGCCCAGGAGTTGGAGATTACTATGAGCTGTGATGTCACAGTACTCTACTGAGGGTGACACAGTGAGACTCTGTCTCAAAAAAAAAAAAAAAAAAAAAAACCCCAAGAGAAATAACCCGTTGTGTGGAGTTTATTTAGATCCTAATTCAAATAAACTATATAAAATTAGAAAGCAATCAGAAAAGTTTGAACATGGACTAGATATTTCACATTAAGAAGTTACTGAGTTTGTACTGGCATAATGACATATGGATAATATATTTTAAATCCTTCACTTTAGGATGTATGTTGAAATATTTTGTATCATATCATGGCTACAATTTGCTTCAAAACCATCTTTAATTTGAGATGAAATAAACTAAGCCATGAGTCGATGATTGTTGTATCTGGATATTATATGCTCCAGCTTATTATATTTTTGCAGATATTTGAAATCTTTCATGATATGAAAGTTTTAAAAGTATGTATAGGCCAGGATTGAGCCGAAAATGATGGCCAGCATTTTGGGAGGCGGGAGGATTGCTCGAGGCCAGGAATTTGAGACTAGCTTGAGCAACAACATAGCAAGACCCCATCTCTACAGAAAATTAAATTGGCCAGGGGTGGTGGCCTATGCCTATAGTCCCAGATGTTCAAGAAGCTGAGGTAGGAGGATTGCTTCAGCCCAGGAATTCAAGGTTACAGTGACCTATGATTGGGCTCCTGCACTCCAGCCTCAGCAACAAAGAGACCCTGCCTCTTATACATATATACCATACACATTTTATTAAATAGGCCACTTTAAATTTTTTTAGAGAATTAGAGACAGTAGAATACTTTTCCTTCATTAAGTATTGTGGGTCCTCTCCAAACAGGTGTGGATTATCTGGCTAAGAGATGGAGCCGAAGAGTCCTTCCAGGGTTTTCCCCTGCCCAGTGATTTACCTACAACTGATTTGTTACGCTACATAGAACAGACACATAACATATTATCATTTGCTCTTGTTTTATGTGTAGACTGTATTGTATTTGTAAAAAAAAAAAAAAAATTATTAGCTAGAAAATGAGCTGGAACTGAACCTTTTATGACTGGCTCTCCTGGTCGCCACTGCTCGGTTGCTCAGCCCTGATTCCAGGCCCAGGTCTAGCTATAAATACCAGCCTGGGGAGGTGACAGGAGTGGCCGCAGCTGGCCAGGCGTGAGGCAGTGGGAGCATGGCACACGGGAAGGCAGATGCCCAGCCCCTCGGGATGGCAGCAGTGTGGATTGTTTATGAAGAGTGGGGTGGGAGGGGCGCAGTGCGACCAGAGCTTCTGTTCTTTATTTTTCCTGAGTTTAACTCTAAGTTCAAGCTTGGATGCAACATTTTTTTGACTTTTAGTCGCTTAAAATACTTTTGGAACACTGTATTCCAAACGAAACACTCGCTGGGTCAGTCCTGTGGGTCAGCCTCTGATTTAGTGTCTGTCGACCATAGGCCCTAACGGAGACCCTGTGGGGACTAGGAATCTAAAGTCGCTGGCTTCTGTGAGCCTCCAGTTTAGCTGTGAGGAACGAAAACATAGTTGGAAAACAACTAAGATGAGAGGTGCAAGTGGAAGTCATGTAAGAACTGAAAGAGGAGGATAAATACCATGAGCCTTGAAAAAGAGAGTTGGAGACCAGTGACCCACCCTGGCCCACCAGTGAGACATTTTCCTGGATAATAAGGGTTGAACAAATTCAATGCCCTGCTGAATTTCTGTGTCATATTTTCAGCGGTGTGAGGATTAATGCCGCAGATCTGAGCATTACTGTGTTGACGTGATGAAGCCATTAGGTCTCAGGAGAGTCTGTTCCTCTCATGTCTGACATCAGCAAGACATGCATTTATAAATGTAGAGATATATTTTGAGCTGGCCTCCTAAAACAAATAACTACCAATGTGTGATCTGTTATCCTAAATTATGGTTAAAGCTCAAAGCAGTACCCAGTTACTTTGGAAACCTTCTCCAGGGTTCCAAATGGGTGCAGTAGCTCATGGCTATAATCTTAGCACTATGGGAGGCTGAGGCAGGGGATCCCTTGAGCTCAGGAGTTCAAGACCAACCTAGCAAAAGTGAGAGCCCCTCTCTGGTAAAAATAGAAAAACTAGCCAGACATTGTGGGGGGCACTTGTAGTCCCAGCTACGTGGAAGGCTGAGGCAGCAAGATCCCTTGAGCGTAGGAGTTTGAGACCAGCTTGAGCAAGAGCCCCATCTCTACTGAAAATAGAAAAATCAGCCAGGTGTAATGGTGGGCTCCTGTAGTCCTAGCTACTGGGGAGGCTAAGGCAGGGGGATTGCTTGACCCAAGAGTTTGGGGCTGCTGTGAGCTGTGATGACATCAGGGCACTCTACCCAGAGCACAAAGTGAGATTCTATCTTAAAAAAAAACTCCTCCTCCACATTGGAAAGGTTTGGAGTAAGAGAAACTAGGAAACATGGGGAGAGAGAAACCTGAAGATTTCTCAGGATATGCCTATGGCAATGGCGTTATGGGTGGATGTAAGATCTCCCTTCAAGGATGGCCTAAACTAGAAACTTAGTTTTACTGTCGTGAAAACATTATTCAAGAATGGAAACCCTTAAACAGATTTGTGACCTTCTGTCTTGATGTACCCAACACATTTGAGCAATACTTTTATTCTTTCTCACTGACTTGAAAGTTTAAAGTATAATTTCTCTTAAAAATGAAAATAAACAGGAGGTTTCTATGTTCTTCGCATTATGGGATCTGCTTGTTCTAGAGATTAACATTTCAAAGCTTCAGAACCCCAAGTTATTTCATATAAAAGATTGTATATTTGGACATGTGTACTTAGGAATTATACCTAAAGCAATTTATGGATCAACACCCACTCCGCTGGCTACTGAACTTTGGAGAAAAGTGAAAGCTTATTCTTGGACCTGTATATAAACCAGGTGAGTAGATGAGTGAGCATTTGGCCTGGGAAACCGAGGCCAAAGAGCAATTATGCCCAGAACATCAATCAAAAATAGCTCTGGCTCCAAGTTCTGCTCAGTCCTAACACTGTCCAAAATGCTGCTATGAAACCTTACATAGACAGCTCTCAGAAACTTCTTGAGTGCAAGAAACCAAGAAAAACACCCATGACAGCTCTCTTCCATGTCATAATGAAACTGTTCTTTTAGCAGAAATTCATAACCAGGCGAAATTCTGTTAAATATGATAGCTGTTTATTTGGAAGACTGTCCTTGTGGATGCCAAGACATTGGAGCTGTTATATATCTCACTGTCACTGATCTTTCTGCCCTGTCTTACAGTGTTCTATATTTATCTGTAGTATTTAAGCTCATCAACTTCAGGCTACCAGAGGTAAAGCCAATTTGATGGCTCTTATGCCTTGAGAATGCAAATTGAAATGTTTACTCCAACATTCGCTAATGCAAGAGAGTTTCTTTGGGGACAGGCTTATAGCTCAGAAGTCAACTGGAGATGGATGATGGTGGTGCCAGTCGCTGGATTTTGACCATTAGTGACACAGATTGTACATGTTATTTTTATACTTTTGAAGACTTTGTGATATGTTAAATTTTAAAGAGGAAATGTATTGCCCCAAAGAGAGAGAGAGACAGAAAAGAAAGGGGAAGGGAGACCACAATTCCTAATTTTTAGATGAAGGGAGTAAACTTCCCTACTCAGGATTTGGAAGCTCTCCAGTGGCCAGCGGGCTCCAAGAAACTCAGGGGATTGTCATGGTGTTAGAGCCAGTCCTAGGTGCCAAAGTCAAAATAGGCCACACTGGCCTCCGTCAAGCCCCCAGTAGGAGCGTTATGTAGGTCACTTACATGTTTTGAATTTAGACAGGCTGAGTTTACACAATTGTTTTACAATTAAGCTCTGGAGAAACACCCAGTGTTCTACATTTTTTTAAAAGGTACTTGTTTCACAATATCTAAGACAAATAGCAACATCAACTTGAATGACCCAGGGGGTCCTCCATGTGCTAGGGAGCTGGGCAGGGGATTCCATCTGTGCCATCCGTCCTTGCCCCAAACCCAGTGTTGTCTAGTCCTTCAGAGCACGTTTGGGGCTGGCAATGAGGATCAAGATTGAACACAAGCATTTTCTTAGCCTCACCCAATAAACACTATTTTGATGCAAGGGAAAAAATTACAGTAATTAGTAAAAGTAGACAGAACTCACAAACCATCAGATTTAATCTCAGTATTAAATCGTTGACTGTGCCCAGAGGTAGGAAGTCCAAAAAGTGTAAGCAAAGGAAGGCGACACCACCCTCTGGCCGTCCTGTCCCCTGAGCACCCACAGACACTGCTGCTCTCTCCCTCCAGGTCACCTGCCTCTTAAAAGGCTCACTTCTCTGTTATTCTCTGCAAACACTCCCAACCTCCCACACATAAATGCCTGTGACAAGGGGGACACATTGGCTCCACAGGAGACGTGTGCTTAGCAGGGGAGAAACCAAATTAGCAACCTCACGAATTCTGCTTTTGTTTTACCAGCTGCTACTGTTAAGTTCTTATTTAATGAAAGTATTTGCTTTTCCATAAATACATGTAAATGTCCTACCTCTTCCTTGTCATAGCCGAAGAAAGCTCTGTATGGGGTAATCAAAGAAAGAAGCTCATTTAAAACAAATCACTGTGATTGAGTGCGTCAGAGTAAGCAACGCCCCAGCCTCACAATGTATTAATTCACCAATTGTTCTGCCCTGTTGTAGCTTTAAAGCTGTCACTTAAGTTTATTTTAATTGATGATTCTTTAATTTAAAAAGTAGTATGTTTATGGTAAAAGAGTCAAGTGCATGTGGTTATAAGATAGTCATAGCAACTTGAGGGATTCAGTCCCTTGTTTAAAAGCCTCTGGTGACTTCTGTTGACCCTCGGTATGAAATCCGAGTGCCTTCCCTGGGTCTCCAGGCCCTTCCAGATGTGCTAGGCTTCCGCTCCACCCTCCTGTCCCACCTGTCTCCTCCAGGCCCTTGACTTCACATCCACACTGGCCTCTAACACACCCAGTTTATTCATATACCCTGGCCCTGCCGTGCCCTTCCCGCACTACCACACGGCTGGCGCTTTCTCACCTTTCTGCTCCCATCGCCCGGCTTCCTAGTGCAGAGGTGGTCCCCCCAGCTAGCTCTCTCACAGGGCCAGCCCCAGGCCCTCATTTGCTCAGTTCCTTTGTTCTCTTCTATTCTATGGATGTTTGTTCCTGCCCTTTAATCCTCTCTGAACTTTACAGTTTGCTTGTTTATTTTCTGTCTCTCCTCTAGATTGTGAGCTCCACAGGAGCAGGGAGCTTGTCCATCTCATTAACATCAGACACTCAGGGCTTAGAAAAGGGCCTGCCAGGCGGGGCACGGTGGCTCAACCTGTAATCCTAGCATTCTGGGAGGCCCAGGGAGGTGGATCGCCTGAGCTCAGGCGTTCAAGACAAGCCTGGGCAAGAGCAAGACCATGTCTCTATAAAACTAGCTGGCCGTTGTGGTCAATGCCTATAATCCCAGCTACTTGGGAGGCTAAGGCAAAAAGATCACTTGAACTCAGGGGTTTGAGGTTACTGTGAGATATGACACCACGGTACTCTACCCAAGGGGACAAAATGAGACTCTGTCTCAAAAAAGAAAAGGGCCTGGCACACAGTAGGTCCTCACTGTATATGGGCTTCATTGAATAAAGGGTGGTTATAAGAGTTAAATAATGATTAGTATAGGTTCAGGCACAGAGTAAGGACTGGACATTGAGGCTTGTCTCCTTCCCCCACCTCCCCAGCACGTGTGCTGGACACGGATTTAGTGCGGACTCTTTTGTCCTAAATATATTCACATGACATTCAGTTATGCCAAGCACAGTAAATCATACCTAGTTGAGTGCAAAGTAGTGCCCCCAAAGTCTCATTTAAGTATAATTTTAAAAACTTTTATCTTTTAGGTTGTCCTTGCCAGAAGGAACCATGAAGTGGTATCTGCCCTTCTTCCTCTTGGCCACCGTGACTTTGCCCTCCATCTGCTCCCAGTTCAACCCCCTGTCTCTCGAAGAACTAGGTTCTGACACAGGGATCCAGGTTTTCAATCAGATTGTCAAGTCAAGGCCTTATGACAACGTTGTCGTCTCCCCCCATGGGATCGCATCGGTCCTGGGCATGCTTCAGCTGGGGGCCGACGGCAGGACCAAGAAGCAGCTGATGACGGTGATGAGATACGGCGTGAACGGTGGGTGGACACCGCACTCTCCGTGGGGAACTTCACCCATGACTCCTGTGTTATGGAGGCTGCATGGTTTGGGGGTTGCTTACAGCCCCGAGAAACAGAGCAGCTAGATGGGGTTTCACTTGCAAGATCTGAAGCTTAGGGCCAGCCCCTTCTGCAGGTCAGATGCTGCGGTGCTGGAAGTTGGGAGAACTGGAGCCTGGTTCCCTGTCCTGTTCCCGTGGGGCTTGGGGTCAGTCCCTGACTCCCAGTGCTCCAGTCCTCTCACTGCCCAGAGAAAACTTCCTTTCCCATTCACCTCCCTGGTGTTTAAGCTAAACCGTAACTTACAAAACATGTGAGCAGGGAACACGGAGTGGGGGGAGACGGGGCGCACCATGGTGCCTTGTGGGGGTGGGACCGTCCTGGGTCTTGACTATGGTGGTGTTGCACGAACCTGCCCGGGGGTTAGAGTTTCGTAGAGCTGCCCACACATGCAGGATGTGTGGAAAGGCGGGGAGATCAGGACAGGCTCATGGACTGCACCATGGCAGCGTCCTCCAACAGTGACCGTACCACAGGGAGAGGGGGTGAAGGGCATGTGGGACGTCTCTGCATGTGGCTTTGCCACTTCCTATAAATCTATAATTATTCAGAATGAAAAGCTTTTTAGCAAATCCCAATGGGAAAAAAAACCTTCGTTGCATTGAAAGGAAAGCCTGTTCTCCCCAGTTGAGTTGCATGAGTGCTCGCGGCCTGCATTTTGTTCAGGCTCAGGGTTCTTGCTACTCAGAGGCCTTGCCCACCTGCCTTCCCACACGAGCAGGGCATCAAGCGAGCAGGCCAGGCACCGAAGCCCTTTCTAGACACCAGCATGCACCATGACCTTGGGCAAGTCGCAGGAACTGAGGGAGTTTTCCTGCCCATGTCCTTGCATCGCCGCCAGCCCTAAAGCTCTGAGCCTCTTGCCTGCCTTGTCACCTGAGATGAGAGTGAGATGACAGAGGTGGGGGTTGTGCTCAACGGCCCCTCACTCCAGGCCGCCTTGGACCCTGTTCCCCGTGTGGCCTCCAGGGCTGCCGGCACCCGCTGCCTGACCACACTGCCCCATTGACACAGCGTTAAGCTTCTGCAGAGGTTTGGAGTTTGTTCACCTGTTGGAAACACAGAAGGACTAAATACTTGAACGTGTTGTTCTGTCCATGGCTTAGAAGTTCAGAAAACGTGGTAATTTGTAACTTCATGGTAAATCACTGCTAAAATTTATGGCCTTTCCTAGTGTGATCCAGGCCCTGGTTGCCCAAGACTGTTCCAAAACAGCAACTGAACTTCTGTTGTTTTAATGTTGACCCGCATTAATTTTAAGTCATTATTTCTGAAGTTGTGACGACACTGACTTGTCCTGCTTGGCCTTGGAAGTGCCTTAGCCTCCTGAGCTGGCTGTTCTGAATTGTAGCATGGGCCTGCTATGAGGGTGGTCAGCTAAGAAAGGCCTGAGTACCCTGCAAACCCCTGTACTCTCTGTCCCCTCTCTGTGGACCACAGGAAGACCTTGCCCTGCCTGACTAAGGAGTCTGAAGAAGATGAAGGTTCAGAGTAATAAATCGGCTCTTTAGGAGACCATCAAGGTGACTCTGGCAGGAAATTTTAGGACAGTGTCATTTTGAAAAGACCCCAAGCGATGAAGAAAGACATGTAATTTGAGCTCTCTACAGAAACACATTTCATCCTTCTAAGTTATTTTCCTCTCTTCCATGCTCTCAAACTAAATGGAGCATGTATGAGCGGCTCATGTAAAATAAAGCTTACATTGCCATAAAATTAATCTTCTTACTTTTTGAGCTTGATATCAAGTAAAAATCACATTGTTCTGGATGGTGGCACATGGTAATTTTTTATAGTCTTTCTAATGCTTATTTTATTCATTTTTTTTCTCCATAGTAGAAAAAAGAAATCATCTTGTTAAATCTTTGGCGAGGAAGGAACTAGTTGAAAGAGGATGAATTAAGAAGTTGCTTTAATGTAATCCCCCCTGGCTGCAGCCCGGAGGAGCGGTGCCCTGAGTCATGTTAACCTGGGCCCACAGAGGCCACCAGGGGAATGAGGTCTACCTTGGGAGGTCTTGAGAACACTTCAAATGTGCCTGTTTTTTTTTTTTTTTCTTTTTGCAGTTTTTGGCCTATTTTGATGCAGAAGCCAATTGACTTTTGAGACCTTTAATAGTGACCCCACTCCACTTTCTTAAGAAAAGGCCCCTGAGGCCCAGTGCCTATAGCTCACTGCTTAGGGCACGGGCCACGTACACTGGGGCTGGCAGGTTCAAACCCAGCTGGGGCCTGCCAAACAACGACAACTACAACAGAAAAATAGCCAGGCATTGTGGCGGCACCTGTAGTCCCAGCTACTTAGGAGGCTGAGGCAAGAGCATAGCTTGAGCCTAAGAGTTTGAGGTTGCTGTGAGCTGTGACACCACTGCAGAGAGTGACATAATGGGACTCTATCTCAAAAAAAAAAAAAAAAGAAGGCCCCTGAGTAAGCAAAGACTTGGCCTCCGCTGCCCATACTGTCCTCTTTGTGCTGTTCTTATTTGTTATAAAACAAAAGATTTTTTTAAATTTTCTAAATTCTCACAGAAATATTGCTATATTTTCTGACTCTTCCTTTAGGAGTCGGCAAAGTGTTAAAGAAGATCAACAAGGCCATTGTCTCCAAGAAGAATAAAGATATCGTGACGGTGGCCAATGCTGTGTTTGTCAAGAATGGCTCCAAAATTGAAGTGCCTTTTGTTACGAGGAACAAGGACGTGTTTCAGTGTGAGGTCCGGAACGTGGACTTTGAGGATCCAGCCTCTGCCTGTGATTCCATCAATATGTGGGTCAAAAACGAAACCAGGGGTGAGTGGCCGGAGTATTTTGTGTGACCATGTGAGTCAGAGTTGAGGCTCTAACTGGTATTGGCAAGTCCCTCGGCCCACGGGGCCCCAAGCGAGCTCTGGTCCTTCGTTCTTAGCAGGACACAAGACCCAGTCTCTCTTCCTCCCCCTGTCGAGCGGTTCACTGTGTGCTTTGTGGGTTTTTCTTTCTTCAGTCAGGCAGTGTAGCAGGATGCAGGTGCCTCCAGCTGTGTCCCATCCTTGCTGTATTGCCTGCCAGAGTCCTTGGCTAAAGGCTCTTGACTGTATTAAAGGTTTTCTTGCCCGTCCGTCCTGCTCTTACACCTGCTGTTCCTGTTGCCTCAGTGCCTCTTCCTTAGATTTCTGTACTCACCTTCCCGGCCTTGTGCTTCCCGCGACACCAAGACGTAGGTGTCCCTCATGGGTATGATTGGCATATCACACCTTTCAGGAGCCCCTCCATTCTAGCACTTTCCACGTCACACAGTATTACTCACTGCAGTGCCTCTTCTTCCATTAAAGAGGAAATGTCTAACTTTGGTTTTCTAAACGTCTTAATCATAAGCCAGAGATCCAGGTGGAAACACGCAGTAGGAGCTGTGGGTCCAGAACAACGGGAGAAGGTGAAGGCTGGGAATGCAGGTCTGGGCGCCTGTCTTCAGAGTAGGGAGTTAGAGTCACAAGAGTGGGCACAGACTCAAGGGGAGAAGCAGCCCAAAGGCAAACTCGGGGGAAACTCTGTGGCCTTCCAGGCCGTGTTTCTCAAGTGCCTGGCACACCTGCCTGGGTTGTGTGCTTGGGATGCAGATCCGTGGCCCCAGACTACACTTGAGGGAGGGGCCAGCAGTCCCTATTCTGCTGTCCACCACCACAGTCATATCCTGAATGTTGGAAGACCATCAGCAGAGTTAGTGACAAGCTGGACAAAGACTGCTCAGGGGACGTGGAGGAGACCCAGGGCAGTTTTCAAATCCATGGCATCCTCCCTCCATGGAGCCTGGACGGTGCAGTTCTGGCTCCCTTCCTGAAGCCAGGAGTGATCAGGAGGCCAGCCAAAGTGAGGATGTTGGGTGGTGTTTCCAGGAGGCTGGAAGCAGACACACTCAGGACTGGTCTCTGATCTTGACTCTGGCCAGAAACTGCAGGACTGTAGCGGGTCATTGCACCCTCTCAGCCTTCTTTGCCTGTGGAATGTATCATCAAACCACATTAATGACACCGCTTGATATTTAAATATGGAGACCCGACTAGCACTTTTGACCCTGTCACACCCAAATCTCCTAGTTTACACAAATACCTTTCATGCTCTCTTTACTGTCCCCAGATGAGACTCATAGCTCATATTCCCTGCGCACACATACACACATTTCTAAAAAATTAACACAGTGGAAAACAAAACCGAAGTAATTTATGCATGCGGTTCCACAGGCAGACCCTTGGGTACAACTTGAACATATAACAAAAGTACTTAGATGCTGAGATTATCTGGGAGTTGAAAGCTACAAAGGCCGACGGAGGCAGCTGTGCGGTGCTGGGACACACAGACACCAGCTGTGCCACTCTCCGGGTGCAAGTTTTTCTGAAATGCTACAAGACTCTTCATAAATTTCCGAGCAAAGCAAAGTACAAGCGCCATTTGATTTTCATGGTGATCACATTCCTGGCACATTCACTGTACGTTAAAAGGATGGGCTCAGACAATGACAGGGAGGCAGATAGCATTTGAAAGTCATGTGGGAAGCAGGATGGTTCTTCATAGTGTGGGACTGTATTGAGCACTGCAGGACACAGAGCACCTCTGTCCACTGCCCTCTCAACCAAAAATGCTCCCCTAAGTTCTCAAACTGCCTGCTGGGGGTGACCTGCCCCACTGAGAGGAATTTGACTGCCTGATGGTGCTCAGAAGGACCTTGGAACTGGACTCTACGTCCAGAAGATTGCCAAGCCTGTTCCATGGAGCGATAGTTCCTTCCCTGAAACAGTGGGAGAGTATAGCATGCAGGCCCTGTGCAGCGTCCCGAGAGGGTCTGGCCTGCTGGCCTCGTGGACTGTGTGTTCTAGCGACACGGTCCCCTCTTTGGCACCCTGTGTGCTGTCACATTGCAGACCCTCATTCTCCCCAGGTGGTAAATAGGTATCTACTCCCCCTGCACCACCACGTGAGCGGTGTGGTCGTTAAAAACACAGCTCTGAGTTGGGATCTCAGTTTGGGCACACACTAGCTGTGTAGCCCCGGTGCAAGTTACTCACCATTCCCGTGCCTTAATGTCTTCATCTGTCCAACGGGGAGGTGTACTGTAATACCTATTAGAGGGATTCCGTGAAGGCACCTGTAGTAACCACAAAGCGTGTACAGGGTACCCTGCACTTTGTAAGCGTTCAGCTGCCGTGAGCTGTTTCATAGCTGTTGGCTCAGGTAATGCTTCCCATCCTCCCAGATCTCACCCTCCAGATCAGGTCTTCCTCTTTTGATTATTATTATTATTAATTTTAATCTAATTATACATTCATGCTGTAGTGGTAACAACTTTATTATTCGGAGAGCTACGTTTTTCAGTTGACTCATAATAAAAGGCACAATCCAAAAGGATATACCAACATTTACAACAACAGTTTTAAACAAATGTGGAGAAAGGACCAATTGGAAGTATTAAACAGGGAACATTTGAATGTGGATCAGCTTGAATATATTTTCATTCCAGGAAATATTTTCACTTTTCAACATTGTCTGATCTTGCTCTGATGGCAGTCTAGGTGCCCAGTGAATTATGCCTTTTTTTTTTTTTTTTTGAGACGGAGTCTCAAGCTGTCATCCTCGGTAGCTGTGACATCACAGCTCACAGCAACCTCAGACTCTTGGGTTAAGCAATTCTCTGGCCTCAGCCTCCCAAGTAGCTGGGACTACAGGCGCCTGCCACAAGACCTGGCTATTTTTTGGTGGTTGTTATCGTTGTTTGGCAGGCCTGGGCTTGATTCGAACCTGCCAGTTCTGGTGTATGTGGCTGGCGCTCTAGCCACTTGAGCTGCAGGTTTATTCTTAATATCCATTCAGAAAATAACAATTATAATTAAACGTTTACATGGCTGGATAGCCAGAGAACCCTGAAGGTCTCCCTCTTACTTGTCCTCATAGCCTTAAGTGTGTCTACTTCAAGGTATTTGTTAAAATGGCAACTTTGTAGTTTTCTGAGTTTTTTATGTCAGCCCGCAACTAGCTCTTAATTCATAGCTCTTTGAGGGCAAAATTCTTTTTGTTTTCTTAATTAAGAGAGGAATAGAGGGTGGCAGGGGAGTGGACGATGAGTAATTACTCAATGAGTACAATTTACATGACTCCAGGGACGGCTGTACCAGCAGCCCTGACTTCATTATGAAATATCTCCATGTAACAAAATTACACTTGTACCCTATATATTTGCACAAATAAATAAATGAATAAAGAACATTTTTTTAAAAGAATGAGTACCTGGCACACACTAGATCTGTGGGTGTCCGAGGATGGACGGACGCACGTGTGTGCCAGTTATTGACGGCCGCCTTTCCGGTGCCCCCTCCCTCTAAAGGACGCATCCCTTACCTTCCATCCTTTCTCTTTCTCTTTGTATCCCACTGTTCCATTAAATCTTAGTCCCACTGGTGGTAGTTGGAGGAATCATATGTCTCTACAAAAAAGAGATTTCTTCAGACGCTGTTGGGTACTGACTGTATCCCGGACATAGTGGCAGGCGTGAGAAAAATGGAAGCCGGGGCGCTTGTTGTTACACACTTCACAGTTTGATTGGGGCAAACAGACATGTTACAATTGGCCAGAATAAAACCCCACAGGTGTCACGGTGGTGCTACGTTGGGCCAAGAAGAGAGCCATCTCCTGCAAGGTGGGACGGAGGACCAGACGAGGTTTGGAGGAGCAGGGATGGCGGAGATAGGCCTTAAATGCAAGTAAGAATTAGACGGAGTAATGTTCCCAGCAGAGGCAAGAATCAACACTAGAATTGGGGAACCAATTCTAATGAGCTTGCTGGTGGGAGAGCATAGAGTTCTAACTTCGTTCCCACAGGACAGAGTCTGTGGGCAGAGGCCAGTCTTGTGCTGCACTGAGTGACGACTATTTATAGCTCCTGTGTTTTCCTTCCTGTTCCCCACTTAAGGTGTCACTGGTGCCCCCTTGTGGAAGAGTGAGTGGCGATGCAGCAGCCTCAGCACAGGGTGGGTGGGGGAAACTTCACAGTGTACTTATGTATCATGACTTACGTACACCAGACCCTGTTGTAGCTTCACTCAAAGGGACTTAAAGCTCTCACTGCTGAATTAGATATTCTTCAGAAGCAGTTGATTTTACTCTAGCCATTTAAATAGTATAATTTGAATACATTATGCATGTATGTATATGCATGCATATATATTTGGGCTACAAAATGCAGTGAACTAATTTTTAATAGCTTTGGGCATTAGTGATCCCTGTTAAAACACACACACACTTGCACAGCTGAATCTTAAAAGACCAAGTAAAAGGAGCCTAAATGGGAAACCAGAGCTTCAACCAGAGATAAAACTTTGGATTACGAAGGATCTTTGCTCCTTCATTCCTGACACCTATGAAATGGACCATTTCCAGCATCTTGTGAAGAGCATTTTCCTTCAAAATTAGATGTTCTTTCAGGATAGACCCATCTTTTTTTAAAATTGTATTTTATTTTTCATTGGCATGTACCAGTTGTGCACATTATGGGGTATAATGTGACGTTTTGATACATACATTCAATGTATAATGGTAAAATTAGGGTAGTTAGAGATCCGTTACTTCAAACATTTATCATTTCTTGGTGCTGAGAACATTCAAAATCCTCTCTTCTCATCTCTATCACATTAGCATCTAGCTTGAAGCCTGACCCATAAACATAGACACGGATTTTTAGTGTAAGTTACTCTTCAAGCAGTTATGAGGCCTTGTGATAACCAGGGATTCCAAAATAATCCTCAGCCTTTCTGAGTGTTTAAAAAAAAAAATTAAGAGAAATCTTAAGAGAAATAAAGCCTCTCTACAGGCGGAAGTGTTTATTTTTGGCTTGGATTAAATCAACCCAGCGCTTCAAAACAAAAAACAAACTGCTTATCTTGTGTTGACCAAAACCTCTCACTGCCAATTAATTAGCAAAAAAAAAAAAAAAACAAAAAAAAAATGAAGAGGTGTATGGAGGGGGATTATTAACTACAGCTTTATAGCTTATTTGGTTAAGTAAGATCTTCTAAAGTATGGGCCTATAGGAAATTGGTAGTAAAAGAATTTCTTGATGAAAAGTTTGCTAACCCCTAACTAGGGATTTCTAAAGTTTTTTCCAGTTCTCTGACTTTTAACTTGTTTTCAACTTGAATTTTTAGCAAGGGGGAAGAAAAAAACTGGGAAGTACAGAAGTGTGTTTTTGAAAGTTTCTTTTTAAAATCCTCTGAGAATCCCTTTGATTGTTCATTCTCCCTGACCAGCAGCCATCGCTTGCCCTCAGCTCAGCCACCAATCCTGAGGGTCTTTCTTGTTTGCTCTTGGACTTCACAGGTATGATCGACAACCTGCTGTCCCCAGATCTGATCGACAGGGTGCTCACCAGACTGGTCCTTGTCAACGCAGTGTATTTTAAGGGTCTGTGGAAATCACGGTTTCAACCTGAGAACACAAAGAAACGTACCTTCGTGGCGGCAGACGGAAAGTCCTATCAAGTGCCGATGCTGGCCCAGCTCGCTGTGTTCCGCTCTGGTAAGTTCACGGAATGGCAGAAAGGCCCTTGAATGTTTCAACTTAATTCAAGGGCAGAATCTGACTTTTATTTTTGAAATAAGCAGGATGCTGAGAGACAGGATTTTTTAAAAACTCCTGGTAAGTCTTTGTGTTATGTGCAAAGGTTGAATGAATATCTCGTGTGTGCAGGCTTTTTGATTGGATAAAAAGGACAATTCACAAAATGAGTATAAACAGGCCTTATATTACAATATGGTCAATTCTTTAGCAACACTACATTAGCAAATTAAAAATAAACGTAAAAATTAGGCTTCTTTTTACATATGAGATTAGCAAAAATTGGAAAGATTGATAAAACCCAGTGGTGTCTCCACTGTGGGGAAAGTGGGCCCCTTGAATACACTGTTGGTGACAGGGATCTGTGGTCCTGCTCCAAGGAATTTATACTCTAAATATAAATACACAAATAGCAGCCAGACACAAATAGATAGTGGACATGTAATCATTTGATTTATATTTATATAAATGGTAAGATTACATAATATTGTACATGGTTGATTTTAGAAAACATGGTATAAAACAAAAAATGCTGATTAATTTCCATACGTAAAATACTATGTTAATAGTCATACATCTATAGAGACTGGTCATAGAGGATATTTAGTAAACATGTTAATAGTAACAAGATTTCAGATGAGTTGTTTTTATTTATTTGAATTTGAATTTATTTTTAATGAGCATCTGTCCGTTTTACAGTTGGGGAAAAAGATGACCAGTGTCTGCTGTCATTATCACAGGACAGGTAACCAAGTCTGGTGACTTTTTAAAAATCTAGCTTCACTGAAACACTAGTCCAATTTATTTTTTATTTTTTTATTTTTTATTTTTTATTTTTTATTTTTTTTGAGACAGAGCCTCAAGCTGTCACCCTGGGTAGAATGCTGTGGGCATCATGGCTCATAGCAACCTCCAACTCCTGGACTCAAGTGAGTCTCCTGCCTCCGCCTCCCGAGTAGCTGGGACTACAGGCTCCCACCACAATGCCCGGCTATTTTTTGGTTGCAACCATCATTGTTGTTTGGCAGGCCCAGGCTGGATTCGAACCCACCAGCTTAGGTTTATGTGGCTGGTGCCATAGCCGCTTCAGCCACAAGCGCCGAGCCCACTGGTCCGATTTAAAGTAATCCCTTTTTCCTCTATTAGTCAGCCTTCATATTTCCAGACTCCTTGTAGGCATCTGAGTCCTACATATTACCTTTGCATATTCAGTTTGCATCGGCTGTAAATACATGCAAACGTTTCACCAGCTGCCTAATTCTTGCAATTAGAGGATGACTCATGCGAGGGACGCAAGAAACAAAGTCACTTTCAGTCATCAGTCAAGCTTCTGGGATAAATGCTGACATGCAGTCAACAATGTTCTTTAAAAGAGAATATGTACCTTACGGAAAGGTGTTGTCCTAAACAACTGAGCACAGTGAAAGCAAGCTCCCCTGGACCGTGCCCACCCCCAGGCTGTGTTACCCAAGAGAACTTTGCTACAATCCCAGCGGCACAGCCACTGGCTCATAGGCAAGGCAAAGTGATTTCATTTTAGGTGAATTTTTAAATGTACACACTCCACAGTCTATAAAAAAATAAGAAGCAAGGAGGCCTTGTTTACTGTATGTATCTTTTGCTGGAAAAAAAATGACAAGTTATTAGTTCAAGATTAAAATGCAAGGTTTCAACAGACATTTCCATGAAAGATTAAAACGTTAGTTTTTACAGGAATATAATATGCTCCCCTTGAGTACATAGTCTGTTCCCAGACAGAGTTACGTCTCAGGGTAGCTTTTCAGTTAAGAACTGATTGTCTAAGAATTTACATGTGTGTGTTTTACAGAAAGTAATGGCCAAGCACATTCCTACTGTCAGTCTCCCCCTATAGAACCCGCAGTGTGCTGCAATCCTCCCTTCCCTGGCCATGCCACCTCCACCCGCTTCCATACTGTTCTCAGCTCCCAGGCAGCTGCAGCAAGGGGCTCCTTTGCTCTCTGGCTTCATGGGGGATTGTCTAGTGGGGACCAGCAGGTGGTAGGGGTGAGGGAGGACAGAGAGGTGGGGACATAGACTCCTCTGCTCTCTCCCTGCAGAACCAGTGGAGCACTGTGGCTTCTTCCAAGGCTCAGCTCCTGCCAAGGGTGTTCCACGAGCTCTTTCTCTCTGGGTCCCCACCCCTCCCACTCCCAGCCTAAGGCTGGCAGTGGTGCCCACTGTTTGTAGCTCAGGGAACTGTCTGTGCTGTTTCTCTATATTCCACCCGTGGTTTGTAAACTCTGCTAAAAAGTGACCTGATTTGATGTCTTACCTGTGTCCTGTCCACCCTCACTGCTCTGTACTGAATTCAGAGCAGGATGGGAGCTTCTCCTGCTCAGTGCTCTTATCGTTCCTACACAAGTGACGTTTGGGGTCACCCTTCTTGTACTTTTTGTGCCTGTGATGGGGTTTTACGGGTAATATGGAATTGAACCCAGCTCCTCTGTGGGCCTTGTGAGGAGCCGCAGGGTGTCGTACGTTCCCTGGCTTCTTACTTTGGGCAGCAAAGCAGCTTATCACCCTGAGACAAGGCAGGTCTGAATGATGGGGCCGTGAAGGTCCCCAGCAGCCATGTTTTCAGGACCGCAGCCCGCTGTTGCCTCACACTCCAGCCAACTCACACAGCCTGGGCTCAGGTGGCCCTGCCCAGGTTCCCACGGCCCGTGGTGCCACCTGGGCCTGAGCCAGGCCTCCCCGCTCTCAGTCACTTTGCCACAACATTGTCATTTAATTTATCTGTCTTCTTGACACTCTCCCAAGATGTCATGAAAATCCCCGAGAAGACTCACGTGGTAACAGCGAGGAGTGAGGGTGAAATAGAAGGGGAGGGGAAAACCCTCTGACTTGGGCCCCCCAAAGTGTGAGCACCTCAAGAACAGAAACTTTTCTGTTAAAAACAAACAAAAAAGCTTTAAAGTTATTTTTAATAGAACTGTATATCACACACACTGCAAAATCTTCAAATACACAGTAGATAAGGAAACTTTTCCCTACTTTCATTCTTATTCCTGGGATTAAACACCCCTATTAAATGCCAGTTTTATAATTTTAAACCTTTCCTATGGATATTTACAGAATATATCTATAAACCTTCTGAACACACAAAGGATTAAACTGTGATTTCTGTTCTATAATCTGCTTTATTCATCATATAATACATCATAGAAAACTTTTTACGTCAATTCATGAGAATGTACCTGATCCTCTGTCAGCTGCGTAATATTCCACACGGTAGACGGAAATGTGTGAATACTGAAACACCCTATGGGTGGCCATTTATATTTTCCCCATAATAAAAAACACTGCACTGAGTATTCTTGTACGTAAGTCTTTCTATCCCGTTATCAGTACTTATAAAGGGAATTTTCCTTGAACAGGAATTGCTGAGCCAAAGTGGTGATTTTTTGTTTATAGTTGTGAACTTAGATATTAGAGGCTTTATTTTGAAAAAGACCACAAAGAATAACCAAATTTACGTCCCCTCTTCCTTTCTTCTCTGAGTTTCCAGCTTGCTCCTGTTTGCCCGTATTACTTCTCTACTTGGTTGTATGCTAAATTCTCGTTTCATGAACTACACATATTACCACCCTGGCCACCTAGCTCCCCCTGGCAGCTCCTTAGCTGCAAATGGCACCAACACACACCAGTGGCTTACGCCATTTCTCCTTCCCCAGCAGCTCTCCCCAGACTCCCTCCGGACTCCAGCCCGTGCAGGCTGAGCAGCAGGATTCAAGTCAAGGAAGGGTGTTTGGGAGCCTCGTGTCAGAGCACAGAGCCCTCTTTTTACTTATTTTTTTTAATTTTCATTTATTTTTTAATAATTAAAAAGATTAAATTACAACAGGTACGTAAATAATAGTTGCAATAGTTATATGAGGACATCTATTTTTTATTTTTCCAAAACACATATTTCAGTTTCCACTGCAGTGTGGTCTGGACAGCTCCTTAGGAGCTCAGCATAGCTCCTTGCAGCGGGAGGTAATCAGAGGGCCTTTCATCTGTAAAGCTTTGTCGTATTAAATATTTGAGATACTCTCTTTGATTTTACAGGCAGAGAAGAGTCCTTAACATTTCCGTAAGCCTAGTTATGCCCTCTCTCTGGTAGCACTTACAGTGGGAATCAGAATACTTTAGGGAGCTTTCTAGAAAAACCAAGGTACCCTCAAAGCACCACTTACAAAAAATGCTAACTCTTCTCCACATTTTTAATACTTGATTCTTTGCCTGTTTTTTCTCATTGAAAGTTGTGTTTCTCACCATCTATCTAAGAGGAAAGACTTCTTTTCCCCTTTTTATCTCTGCTCCTCTTCAGAATGAATGAACTTGCTTCAAGTTTTTATAGACTGCAGAAATTATTCTCATTGAAGAATACACAGTTGATTTTCTAGAGGGAAAAGAGAGAGCCTTTTAAAGGGACAAGCTCTGAGACAGCCAGAAGCATCATAAATATACCCAACTATTATACCAATCATAACTTTAAAAAATGAAAATTTAATAAAATAAGGGTATCTTGCACAGTGGCTCACACCTGGGACTATGAGCACTGTGGTAGGCTGAGGCTAGAGGATTTCTTGAGCTCAGGAGTTCAAGACCAGCCTGAGCAAGAGTGAGACCCTA
This sequence comes from Galagoides demidoff, assembly GCA_963574575.1. Lineage (NCBI taxonomy): Eukaryota > Metazoa > Chordata > Mammalia > Primates > Galagidae > Galagoides > Galagoides demidoff. The sequence goes on from CAUYQV010052647.1 coordinate 48,818, forward strand.
TCTCTACTAAAAATAGAAAAACTAGCCAAGCGTTGTGATGTCCCAGCTACTCGGGAAGCAGAGGCAGGAGTTTGAGTTGCTGTGAGCTAGGCTGATGCCAAGGCACTCTACCCATAGCAATAGAGCGAGACTCTAAAAAAGTAAAAATTGAAAAGAGGCTCCACGTTTTGACACTGGGCTCCCAAATGCCCTTCCCTGAACTGATTCATTCTGCCAGGCGCTGCCCAGGAGCCACATTCCTTCTGCCCAGTGCAGCAGGTGTGGTTTCCCCCGGTGGGTCGATGTTGCGTTTAGGCTGTGAGCAGTGATGTCACATTCCGGAAGTGAGGCATTTTACAAAGCATCTCACATCAGCAGAGGGAAGCTCCTGCTGTGTTCCAGACTGCGCTGAGCACTCCGTATGTGTTATCTCACTGAATTTTCCACCTCTGTAAAGTAGGTGCTGTCCTAGTAGCATTTTACAGATGAGAAAACTAAGACTTGGAGTTAGGAACTTGCCAGAGTCCCAGAGTGAGGGTGCTGTTGGTGTGGGATTTGAACACAGATCACACAGCTCCACTTCTCGTGTCCTTAGCATCTACTCAGGTCCCCCATAAAAGGGTGCTGTGTGAATAGTACTTTAGTGACCAGGTGGAAAGGGAGGAAGGGTGTTAATTCTGTCTCCTTAAGCCACCAAATAAAAATAAGCATGGGGACGTGCTTAGAAGCATGCTGGCCACCATTGGCCAGAAACAGAAGTCAGTCAGTACTAAGCAGATATGAGTCACTAGATGCAAAGTGTTCATGGTCATCCGTATTACTGAGGGGCCAACAGTGGCTCCAGGCGAGGATGGATTAACTGGTGGACAGGGGCGTGCTCTCTCTTCCTCCCTCAAACACAGCAGCTCATCACTTTTCATTATTCATATCCTCCATCCTTCTTATCAGAACAGTAAACACTTCTAGATGCAGTTAATGCCTCCTTATTTCATGCCCTAGAGCAATCACTTATTAGCTGCTTCCCAGATTTCACAGTTTCTAAAAATTGGCCCTACCGGAGTAGGGATGTAATGTTTTTTTCGAGGATTAAAGAGCTCATTAGGAAGTGTTTTTTTTTCCTCACTTTTCCATTGATTTTTCAGTTTCTGCTGAGATTGTTTTATTACACAGGCTAAAAGTAAAGATGAAGAGTCCTATCTTTGGTTCTTAGGTAGCCCCAAGACAGAAGCCAGGCTAGAGAGAGTTCCACGCACACCCAGGGCTGAGGCAGGCCATGCGGAGTTGCTGAACAGCTAGAAAAAAACATGGTGGGATGTTTATGGTGGGCGCCAAGTCTCAGCTACTTGGGATGGTGAGGCAAGAGGATCACTTGACTTGAGCCCAAGAGTTTGATGTTGCGTTGAGCTAGGGCACCATGGCACTCTACCCGGGGCAATAGAGAGTGAGAATTATCTCAAAGAGAATAAAAAGGGATGGAGGGAGGGAGGGAAGAAGGAAGGAAGGAAGGTTGCTTTCTCCTTTTCTTCTTTCTTAGCTGTGTTGTTCTTCTAGATTACTTACAGGATGAGGAGAGGACTGACATTCATTAAGCACCAGCACCCGCCAGGCCTATATAAGTCCCTTAGATATGTTTTTTTCTCATTTAATCATCACAGCAACCCTGTGAGGTCCTGTGATATCTTGATATTTCCATTCTACATACAAGGAGGCACAGGTCACCAAGGTCACTGACCTCTTCTTTAAAAGTTTGAAGTGTTGGCTCGGCGCCTGTGGCTCAAGTGGCTAAAGCACCAGCCATATACACCTAAGGTGGTGGGTGGAATCTAGCCTGGGCCCGCCAAACAACAATGACGGCTGCAACCAAAAAAAAATAGGCCGGTGTTGTGGCGGGCACCTGTGGTCCCAAGCTACTCAGGAGGCTGAGACAAGAGAATCGCTTAAGCCCAGGAGCTGGAGGTTGCTAAAACGTTATTTCACTTCCAAGAAACACAGTCAATGGTGTCCGTTCTGATTCACCCAGAATCAGAGAATGCAGCAAGTTGCAACTTGCTCGGCTTATGGGTGTTGCTAGTAGGGCTTCATTTGTTTCTGCCCATGGATTTTGTTTCTTGATTTTTATGTATCTCAAAAACTTTCAGAATGACCCGTGTCATGGTTGCTGGAGTGGTGGAGAGTGAGTAGGGAGCCAGGGAGTGAATCGAGATCACCTTTGGCATCAGACACTCCTGGCCCTCCTGCTATCAGGTGTGTTTTTGGCAGTTCCTTAATCTCTCCAAAGAGGCCTCATCACCTGACAGTCAGGCCAGTTGTGCTCACCTCCTGGGGTGCTGAAGATTCTACACCTGTTGAAGTTGTTGGAATGGACCAGGCCCAGAATAGGTCTTGTCCTAAAGGGTAGACGCTATGTATCTTCTTTCTCTTTACATGCCCATGTAGCCTCATCAAAATGAGCACTATAGGTGATTAAATTGTACTGTATAGGGCTGTAGTCCCCAACCCCCAGGTCGTGGACCAGTTCCGCAGAACTGGGTGGCACAACATTACCACCCAAGTTCCACCTCTTATCCTAATCCCACAACCCCATCCAGGAAAAGTTATCTTCCATGAAACTGGTCCCTGATGTGAAAAGGTTTGATCTTTGGCCTGTTAGGAACCAGGCTGCACAGCCGGAGGTGAGCCGCGGGCAAGCAAGCAAAGCTTCGTCTGTGTTTGCAGCTGCTCCCCATGGCTCACATCACGGCCTCAGCCCCACTTCCCATCAGATTCCCCCCACCCTTCCCCTTCCATGGAAAAATTGTCTTGCATGAAATTGTTCCTTGGTAACAAAAAGATTGGGGACCACTGGTGTATGGGATTCCTTCTAAAAGAATGGATTTTAGCTGCTTTTATCTGTCACCAAAAACCCCAAACAGGTGACTATGTGAAATGATGGGCGTGTTCATTTGCTGCCTTCTCCAGTGGAGTGTCCATTTTACTATCTGTGTGGATCACAGAACATCATGCTGTATCCTTAATATACACATGCAATTTGGTTTTTTTGAACTAAATTTTTTTAAAAACAAATGAGGCTAAGGCAGCTCAGATTTATTCTTTCATTCACTTAAGGGTCAACTTCTTGCAAAGCACTGAATCTTAAGTGCTTTATGTGATCTAGTTAAATTCTACTTGGCAGAATTAAAATGATTTTAGTGACGCCCAAAGGCATTCTGTCTAGACTGGAGGAAGAGAATTCTTCAGTGGAGAGGAAAGAAATAATTGTCCTTATCTTTGTCCTTCTAAGGAAGCTATCTGTGGGAAAAGGACGTTCTCCAGCTGATCTGCCTTCTTCCCTCTGAAGCCACCCGGGTGACCAGCAAGCACACATGCCACTTCTAGAAGCCAAAGGAGACACTGAACTTGCCTCTGATTTCTTTAGGGTCGACAAGCACCCCCAATGACGTGTGGTACAACTTCATTGAACTGCCCTACCACGGGGACAGTGTCAGCATGCTGATTGCGCTGCCAGCCGAGAGTGCCACCCCCCTGTCGGCCATCATCCCTCACATCAGCACCAAGACCATAGACAGCTGGATGAGCACCATGGTGCCCAAGAGGGTGCAGGTCATCCTGCCCAAGTAAGTAGCCCTCCCCTTGGGGGACGACGGCGGGATTGTTCAGCCAGTAGCTATGGTATTGGATACAAGACAACAAAACATGAGGCAAAAATGGGCAGAAATTGCATAGTGAGAATACTAGGCTGTGGTTTTCTGAAGGTTTTTTAAAAAAATCTTTGTGCTGCTTGTCGGGTAGGGTACCCATAATAAGAAAGGAGAGGAGGAAGCATCTTTTGTACAGAGCCTCCCTCCCTCCGTATGAGGACCTGCTCTTCTTACCATCCCTCACTGTGTTCAAAAGACTAAAAAACACATGTATATTTCAGAGACATATGTATTCCAAAAACTGAAAAGCTCGTGTATGTAGCATAGATGAAAGTGCAATAAAGATTAATAGAGCTCCATATGTTTTGATAAGAAGACTTCATTTTACTTATTTCTTAAATTTTAGCTAGAAGTTGCTGAAGACCAAGGCCCAAAAGCTAGGTGGTAAAGAAATATTTTGAAACAACCTAGACAGAATTCTTACATTAGTATCTAAGGCAATTTTTCTATTATACGCTAAAAATAAAATATAGATGCCATTTGAGCCGTATGACTTGAAGCCAAGGGAAGAGTAATCCCAAATTCTATATGAATCCTAAATTTCTAAGAGGTCAGAGAATGCTCTTTCCAGACCAGTGAAGGAGGCAATGAATTGTGGTCCCTGCTCTGTGAACTTGTCAACATTAACGGTTCTCCCGCTCTCCAGAGCTTTTAATAGCCCAGGCCTCCATGGTAGTAGAGCGTTCCAATTGCTTTTGATTCTTCACTGAGTTAAGTAATCAGAGTAATACATTCACAATAATTATTAGTAATCCTCTCAAGATTGTTTTTCCTAGTAAAATTAAGCCTTCAAGTAGGCAATGCATGATATAAATGAATAAGATGATGGCATTGTTAGGCCTCAGTGGGTGAAGAGCAGGAGAAGCCTTACAGGATGAAGTCAAGTCTGGTAAACATCCTCTGACAATAGTTTTAATAACTAAGATTTACCTACGTATGGTCCACAGGTTAGATAGGCCACACATATCCAAGAAACCCATGTTACACCCAAGTGTAATACCATATCACTTATGCCTAATGTTTGCTCTTGGTTTAACAGGAAGATAATTTCAGTCCCAACATGAACCATCAGGAGGGACTCGCCTCTCTTTTAACCATTTTCTGTCCTATAAAGCAGTGGTTCTCAACCTTCCTAATGTTGCGACCCTTTAATATATTTCCTCATGTTGTGTGACCCCTAACCATAAAATTATTTTTGTTGCTACTTCATACTGTAATTTTGTTACTGTTATGAATTGCAATGTAAATATCTGATATGCAGGATGGTGTTAGGTGACCCCTGTGAAAGGGTCTTCCGACCCCCAAAGGGGTCACAACCCACAGGTTGAGAACCGCGGCTATAAAGGATGGCGTTTCTTACTATAGTCAAATTGGATATGGGGAAGAAGAACTATAGCTGATATGGGAAAGAACTATAGATATTTCAGAGTACTAGTACCTTGTTAATTCTCTGAACCTCCACATAAGAATAAAAAAGTGGTTTTGTAGATCTTCCAAAGTATCAGAACAGGGACCCTATGACACACGAGGGTGACAATGGCCATACTTGCTGTACTGCTCATTTGCCAACTAAATGCTTGAGAAGTGAGTTTTTCCCCGTTTACCTGGTATTTATTATTAATTTGGGGATTAAAATTTAATATATAGTTCAGATTGGTGTGCAGATCTTACTTAAAAAGGAATCAAAAAAAAAAAAAAGGAATCGGTTTGTAAGCATGCCCCGATTGTCCCGTTATCGGTTTGTAAGTGTGCCCAATTGTCCCATTCTTGGTTTATAAGTATGTCCCGATTGTCCCATTACCAGTTTGTAAACATGCCTGATTGTCCCATTCTCGGTTTATAAGCGTGTTCCAATTGTCCCATTATCAGTTTGTAAGCATGCCTGAGTGTCCTGTTCTCGGTTTTTAAGCGTGCCCGAGTGTCCCTCTATTGGTTTGTAAGCGTGCCTGAGTGTCCCACTATCAGTTTGTAAGTGTGCCCGAGTGTCCCACTATCGGTTTATAAGCGTGCCCGAGTGTCCCATTCTCAGTTTGTAAGTGTGCCCAATAGTCCCGTTCTCGGTTTGTAAGCGTGCCCGAGTTTGTAAGTGTGCCCAAGTGTCCCATTATCGGTTTGTAAGCGTGCCCAAGTGTCCCATTATCGGTTTGTAAGCGTGCCCGAGTGTCCCACTATTGGTTTGTAAGCATGCCGAGTGTCCCATTCTCGGTTTGTAAGCATGCCGAGTGTCCCGTTATCGGTTTGTAAGCATGCCCAATTGTCCCGTTATCGGTTTGTAAGCGTGCCCGAGTGTACCATTTACAGCCGAGTGATTTTTCCCTTGTTTTCTGCTCTCATGGCAGGTTCACAGCTGTGGCTCAGATCGACTTGAAGGAGCCGCTGCAAGTTCTCGGTATTACCGAGATGTTCGATTCATCAAAGGCAAATTTTTCAAAAATAACAAGTATGTTCCATTTAAAACTTGCTTGTATACTTGAAGAAAATATTACAAGCTGAGTCTCTGGTTCATTTAGAAAAAAGGTCAGAATTAGGAATGGGTTTTCCTAAAACCATCCAGGGTTTAATTTGGTAGTCACTGAACGTTGCCATTGACTGTCATCACCTCCCCATACTCCGTCCCTCTGTTTTGCGTGTTCATTTCACCTGCTGCCCCAGTGACTGCACAAAGAAGCCTTTCCTGCATTGCCTGTTACTTAAAACTTTATCATTTAGATGCCAGTTTCTCTCTATTTTAAAATGTGAGCACTTTCCTTTTGTTTGAAAAAAAAAAAAAAAAACAAAAACACCAAGATTGTTGAGCTCACAAATGCTTGCTCGATTCCATTGAGCAACCGTAGGCATGTAGGAGGTCACTACAGAAGTTCCGAGACAGACTGTGTGGGGCCCATTACTGTGATTACATGAAGCACAGTCGCTGGCACCCTTTCTGATTCATCTGTGCAGGTTTCAACCTGCTCGGCTTGTCGGTGTTACTGGGATGTAAATATCATGTAGATTTTACATTTCTTTTTTTTTTCCAGATTAATACAGGGGTACATATGATAAGGTTACACTGTTGTGTGTTTGAAAGGTAAAGTCTGAGTTGTTGAGTCCTCCCCGCAGGAGGTGTGCCACATCCCCCTACACTGTACCTGTTAGGTGGGAAATTTTACATATCCTGATTTTTGTGTCCAGACTTTCATAATGACCCAGGTACTGTATCCAGATATGTACTTTGGCATCTTGTGTCCACCCATTAAACTAAAATAATATAAACTCATATAAATCTGATTAAAACTTCTTCGTCAGAGCAGCTGAGACTTACTTGGTATCACATTTTTCTAGAGTTATGTTTGAATGCTCAGTTCTTTGTCACTTAGATTTAGAACAAAGCAATCTCCTTTCAAAGAAAAGTCGTGGTTTGAACATTGTTTGTACTCTGGTTTGTACTTTTCCCCTTGAATGGTAAGAAGCTCATTGGTTATGAACCTCAGTTGTGTCCCAGTGAGCAGCTGAGCACCTGCTCTGTCTGGGGACACCTGCATCTTCCCCAGTGACAGTGCAGATCCATAGATATTCTGATTCCTTTTATCCCTGGTGACTCTGAGCACTTGCCCGGCAGCGTTAGCATCTCTTAACACTTCAGGCCTCAGTTTCCCCATCCATTGGTGCTGTCTGAATCCTTCCTGGATCTATATTCTGTAACTAAAAAATAACATCATTGCCAGGCGGTGCCTGTGGCTCAAAGGAGTAGGGTGTCAGCCCCATCTACCAGAGGTGGCGGGTTAAAACCCGGCCCCAGCCAAAAAGTGCAAAAAATAATAATAATTCTAATCCTATCATTGCCTGCTGCTTCTGGAAAATTGGGCTTCCTTTTCAAATATCGTCTATTTTCTCTTTTTTAAATAAAGTTCTAGTGATCAGAACTAGACTGAGAGAGGCACTGAAGTACTCAGGGCCGGGGCTTCCCTTCCCTGGAGCGAGTGTCACAGTTTACTTAGCAGGGACTGACGTTCACAAGGGACAGCTGTCTGTAGCCTGGTCACCAGGACTGTCAGAGGTCACATTTCCTCACAGTTTTTAAAAATTGGTATTTGCGTGACTTTGAGGTCACTTCTCCAACCGGATGACGGTGTGCCTGTCAAACAAATGCTGATTTTGTTTTATTTTCTGGAAACAGGGTCTGAAAACCTTCATGTTTCTCACATCTTGCAAAAATCAAAAATTGAAGTCAGTGAAGACGGAACCAAAGCTTCAGCAGCTACAAGTAAGCCCCGGGTCCCATGCAGGGCCAGCTCTGGAGGGGAAGCAGACACACACCCCGCTTCAGGCAACAATTGGGCGGATATGTAATGAGCCTTGTTTCCAGCCAGACACTGCGGGCTGACCCTCAGAAGGTGACAGTGAGTACAGAGGGATCAAGGACCTGTGTCCAAGGAGCTCAGAATCTGTTTCATTAAAGTATGTCAGTGAGAGAAATGCCTCTAGGACAAGAGTCAGCAAACTTCTGTCAGCAGCCAAATAGCATGATTTTCAGCTTTGTAGGCCACACCGTCTCCATCGCAACTTCTTACCTCTGCCACTGTGGGAGAAAGCAGACAGACGCTGCAGGTGAACAGGCGTGGCTGTGTTCCAATAAAACTTTACTTGTATAAGATGACTTCCCCATAGACTCGGCTGAGGACAGAACTTCGCTGATCCCTGTTCTCAGGAGGATAAAGCACATTCTGGCTTCTTATTGGCAGGAAAAAAAGCAATCTTCAAATTGAAATATTAAAAAAAACATCAAGTGCTTATAGGAAAATAGCCAATTAGCTCTATCCAGGACAAAACGAAGAATTAGCTTCTATTGAATTGCAGTAGGATGGCTATGCAGCCTTCCCTGATAATTAGAACATTCACATCTGCTTTCTCCTCAGTGGTTTATATAATGAAGGAGAAAATAAAACCACCTTAAGTCAATTTTCCCCTTCATTAGCCATATGAGATCAGATGAATAGATCTGGCCAAATTCTGTGAGCTCATGAAGTGAAAATCTTGCTACACTTACAACTGGGTCAAATATTCCTGGTCTTTACAAGGTACCATTTATACTTGCTTTATTGCTTTTCTTGAATAAACATTTTTTGTATTCCTTTTAAAATAGTACTCCAGGCTCAGCGCCTGTAGCTCAGGGGCTAGGGCACCAGCCACATACACCAGAGCTGGTGGGTTTGAACCCAGCTCAGGCCTGCCAAACAACAATGACAACTACAACCAAAAAAATAGCCAGGCATCATGGCTGGCACCTGTAGTCCCAGCTACCTGGGAGGCTGAGGCAAGAGAATCTCTTGGGCCCAAGAGTTTGAGGTTGCTGTGAGCTGTGATGCCACAGTACTCTACCAAGGGCAACATAGTGAGACTCTGTCTCAAAAAAGAAAAAAAAGCACTCCAAACAAAGATCTAGAATAAGACAGTTGGAATTTTCTTTGTCTTTTCTAGGTGATTGTAAGTGACATCTAAGTTTTGCCAGCTAGCATAACCATCAGGGCCAGCCACATAACTTAGAGAGTTTTGTGCCAAATCAAAATATAGAGCCCCTTATGCAGAGTGTATGAAGAATTTCAAGATAGTAGTAACAAGAGCACTAAACCAATCACAGTGCAAGGCTCTGTGTGGCTGCCAGGGTCAGGCTATTGCTGTCTTCCCCAACCTGGGCTCTTAACAAAACACTATAGCCTGGGCAACTTAAACAAGAGAACTAACAGTTGTGCAGGCTGCCAGTCCAAGGTCAAGGTGTTGGCAGGTGTGCCTTCTCCTAACACCTCTCTCCTTGTCTTAAAGACAGTGCTTCCTCACATGTCCTCACATCCCTGGTGTCTCTCCCCCTTCTTCTAGTGACAGCACTTCTATAGAAGTAGGATTCTACCCTCATGGTCTCATTTAACCTTTATTACCTCCCTAAGGGTGCTAGATTCAAATGCAGCCACTTTAGGGGATTGGGGCTTCAGAATACGACTTTTAGAGGGACACAGTTCAATTCATAGCACCTACTAGTAACCCCAGCTGGAGTGATTTGCCCCGTAGATGGTGTTCCCTTTATCACATCAAGCCAAAGTTGTCAGTGCTTCCAGGGTGTTGAGGAAGAGGATGGGCCATTGCAGCAGGTGTGTGGTAGTGAGGCCTCCTTCCAGGCCTTGGCTCGGGCTTATTAAGTGGGAGCTTCCCTCCCTAGGATGGCAGAGGAGGAATGGCTGAGAGCCCTGAGCCTAAAGTCGTTGGATTTCCAAGTCAGATATCTACCCCTGATGAGCTGAACAGCAGCGTTAAGGTAGTAGGTCTCAGGTGAGTGGTCTGCATTGTCAGTGCAAAGGAAACCTAAGTGACGTGCCAAAGGAGAAGGAATACACAAAAAAGCTAAGAATTAGGCTGGACTAATACACAGAAAGGAGTCAGGTCGGGAAGAAAAGGACCAGGGGGCTTCATCAGCAAAGCAGATGGTGTGAATAAAAAAACAGCCAATGATACCAGTGAATACACATTGTGTGTTTATTTAGTGGCAAACACTGGTTCTAAGAGTTTTAGTGTGTTTTATTATCATTTAACCTTCATCAAGACTCTATGAGGAGTAATTAATGTTATCAGAGAAGACAGTGCTTGTGTAGAATAAATAAGCCTGTAATGTAAAGACCTGTCACATGGTAGGTGTTCAGCGGTGACCACGGAGCCTGTTGTAACATGGCCGGTCCACGGCATAGGCCATCAAGTGTGTCCTCAAACACCACCAGCCTCTGAGGAACCATCGCGCAAACCCCTTTGCTCACCTCTCACTGTTTGTCTGACACATTTCCCTTTTCTCCCCATAGCTGCGATTCTAATTGCAAGGTCGTCCCCTCCCTGGTTTATAGTAGACAGACCTTTTCTATTTTTCATCCGACACAATCCTACAGGTAAGTGATTCTCCGCTTCTGTTCACTCATTAGAATTCAGACAGGTATATTGCGGTCATAGCTATACATGTATCCGGCAGTGTTGCCCTTGATCCATCTCCCCTGTGTCAAGAACTGCAAACACTTTGAATAATACAGCCACCCACATTAAAGAGATAGGAAAACCAAGGCTGTGTTTACAGATTGTGATGGAATCTTTTAAATAAACACTGATAGGATTTCAGGTTTGGGGGTTGTTGCTATTTTTAACAGTTTGAGAGGCTCAGCCAGTATCCCTTTGGGGGCACTTTAGATATCTATTGATTTTCCCATATTTTTATAAATGCAGTAAATTTAGCCAGAAGCTATGTCTTCAACCTCTGTAAGCCCACTCTATTGTTATGACCTGGAAATTCTTAATTCAGTAGATCTTAGCTCTGTCAATCATGGCTTGAAATTTGGCTCTGGCCTTTGATTTCATCATTAAAAGGATACAACAGCCCCTACTTAGTACAATTGGGAAATACAAGGTTGTCTTTGTGGAAGGTTGGCTTCATGTTGGTAAAATTGGTGTAATACATTTTAGCTTATTATCTTATTTGATCAGCAATGTAAGATAGTTCCTTATCCTTTTATCTCATTGAATGAGTAATGTTCTATAATTAGTGTGCTCCAGAGCTAAGCAGTCCAATGCTAGAGCTTCTGGCCACATACGGCTATTTAACCTTAACTTTAAAAACTGACTTTCTGGCTGGAAGCAGTGGCTCACACCTGTAATCCCAGCACTGTGGGAGGCTGAGGAGGGAGAATTGCTTAAGCTCAGGAGTTCAAGACTCACCTGAGTGAAAGTGAGACCCTCACTCATGAAAAAAATGGAAAAACCCAGCCGGGCGTCCTGGCAAGCACCTGTAATCCCAGCAGTTTCCGGAGGCTGACACAGCAGGATGCCCACAGCCCACGTCTGAGGTTGCAGTGAGCTATGACGCCACTGCACTCTGCTCAGGGGCATAGCGTGGGACTCTGTCTCAACAACAACAACAACAACAAAGCAAAGAAATAAAAAATAAGCAAGGAAATAAAATAAAATTTTTTAAAAACTAAAAAAAAAAAAAAAAATTGATCTTCTGGTTGATTCACACCTATAATCTGGCACTCTAGGAGGCCAAGGCAGATGGATTGCCTGAGTACACTGGTTTCAGACCAGCCTGAGCCAGTGCACGACCTAATCTCTTAAAAATAGCCAGGCATTGTGGTGGGCACCTGTACTCCCAGCTACTTGGGAGGCAAGAGAATTTCTTGAGCCTAAGAGTTTGAGGTTGCTGTGAGCTGACACCACAGCACACTACCAAGGGTGACAAAGTGAGAGTTTGTCTCCAAAAAATAAATAAATAAATAATTCACTTTCTTAGTCACACTAGCCACATGTGAGCATTGGCTACCATATTGGACAGTGAACATATAGACCATTTTTATTCATTGCAGAAAGTTCTGTTGTTTAATACTACCGAGTAATAGGTCAAACACTGCTCCTTCCCCTCCCTTCAATATAGCACCTGCCATCTTATTTTAAGGATTATTTTATCGAGTCATGCGTTGTTTCTTTTTAATTTTGTAGGTGCTGTCTTATTCATGGGGCAGATAAATAAACCCTGAAGAGTCTACAATAGAAACCACGCAAAGACTACTTTGCCACGAAGAATCCTTTCCTACATCTTTCATAGTTCTGTTACATATTTTTTTAAATTGCTTTCTTTTTCAAAACTAGTTTTTAGGAAGAGACTCAATGATGCAAGGATTTCTGTTCTGGGAGGTGTTAAAGGGGGGGAAAGGAGACAGCACGACTGGAACACTGTACTGAGGAATGACTAGAAAGGCTTCAAAACGTCTAGATGATTCTTTAAACTACTGAACTGTTACCTGGGTTAACAGCCCTCTTGCGTATTTGCTGTCTGTCCAGTTCAGGATTTTTGTTTTGTTTTGTTTATATGTGCAGCTTTTCAGAAGAAATTTAATCAGTGTGACAGAAAAAAGAAAAATGTTTTATGGGAGCTTTTACTTTTTTATGGAAAAAATATTATTTGACTTTTTAATCCTTTTTCCCCACCCCCATCCAAAGTCTTGATAGCAAGCATTATTTGGGGGGTAAGAAGTAGTGAAATCTCTAGGCTTCGTGTGTTTTTGTTGTCGTTGTTTTATGTAATGCATGTATTCACTAAAATAAACCGTAAAAGACTAATGTCTCGCTAGACAAGGTTTGCTGTCGTGCAGTGTGCCTGTCACCACTGGTCTGGACTCTTTGGATTTGCATTTTTGTATTTTGTACAAAGTAAAAATAAAGTGTTAATAGTAGTTTAAAAAAAAAGCCATTTCTCTACTATTTGAAAATACAACGAAAGAACTGAGCCTTTTTAAAAATAAAATACTTTAGCTTCTTCTAAGAAACCTCTGCACTTAGGCAAACATCAGGACATTCAAAGCCCCTGGCCTTTTCCTCTTTTTCCTCTAAACTGGGCAATCAAACACTATTCCCTGCTTCCACACTTTCAGGTTTTGGATCCCTGCAAACTCTTACAGTAATCCTAGTTCTAAACTTAAGTGCAGTTCACTCAAGTAATGGCTAAGTATTGTCAGCAATGAGAGGGATTTTGTAGGTAAGTACAGAAAGAGGTTGCTAATGTACAAATGTACTTTAGAAATCTGAAGGAACAGTGAATGTTTCATTTCTTGGTGATAAGCTGTAGTGTTAGTGTTTGTTATTATTGTTTGCTTTTTGAGACAGTCTCACTTTGTTGCCCCGGGTAGAGTGCCCTGATGTCATAGCTCACAGCAACTTCTAACTCTCGGGCTAAAACAATTCTCTTGTTTCAGCCTCCCAAGTAGCCGGGACTACAGGTGCCTATGACAACACCCAACTATTTTTAGAGATGGGGCCTCCCTCTAGCTCAGTTTGGTCTCAAACTCATAAGCTCAGACGATCCACCCACCTCGGCCTTCCAAAGTGCTGGGATGACAGGCGTGAGCCACTGCACCCGGTCTGTAGTGTTTTTTGGTTTTGGAATAACTTTCCAAGTTAACACAAATATCACCATTTTAATGTTACAACATTTGTTGACACTTTTTCATTATTTCTTAAAAGATATTTGTGGTCTTTCCTAAGTCAGAATGATTCATCAAAACATATAAGCATTGTTTTTAGCCTATGAACTCTACTGGTCACCCTTTATTCATTGAAACCTCACAGTCAACATGCCACCAACCTGCCATTTATAATTCTGATTTGTAAAGTGGGCTGAGCTTTGCTGATAGCAACTATTTAAGTATGTATACTTTCGCTCACCAAGAGAGAAGAGAAAAAGGGAACTGTTGTCCTTATTTAGGAATAAATGCCAAAAAACTGTTGGGAAAGGCTACCTTAATCCACATACATTCTAGCAGGTGTGCCCATAGTTAGTGACACTCTTCACAGCCAGTCTGACTGGGTTTTCCAACATTCTGCTCCCATGTAGTTACATTGTTTTGAGTCCTTTAAGAGTTAACAGCGTTGGCAGTAAATGAGAATTATATACTCCACTCATTCCAATTCTCTGTCGGTCAGGACCAATAGGACATAGATATACAAGATGTAGATACATGGGAGATTTATTATGGGAATTGACTTATGCAATTATGGAGGTTGAGAAGCCCCATCCCGTGCTGTCTGCAAGCTGGAGAAACAAGGGAGCCAGTGGCATTGCTCAGTCCAAGTTCAAAGGCCTGAGAACCTGGGGCCACTGGTGTGAGTCCCAAAAGCAAGAGGACCTGATCTGATGTCCAAGCTCCAGAGAAAGGGCATGGGCCTTTCCCCAACCGCTTTGTTCTACCCAGGCTCTCAACTGACTAGATGGTGCCCAACCACGCTGGATAAGGGCAAATCTTCCTCACTCAGCCAGTCTCTTCCAGAAACATCCTCACAGACATACTTAGAAGTTAATGCTTTACCAGCTAGCTGAGAATCCTTGAATCCAGACAAAGTTGGATAGATACGAGGTACCAGAAGGTGCAGAGATAAACATACTTTCCCCAAGTAATTTAATTTTAAAAGGCATATAGACAATCCTGGTACTATTGTACGTGTATTTACAAGATGCGGAAGCAGGACAGGTCTGGGAAAAGATCTCTGGTGGCAGGGCCAAGGATCCCTGGGCTCCCAACTCCAGCAAGTGCTCATTCCAGAAAGGACCAGAGTTCACCTTTCTTACATTGCCAAAATGAGTGTCCCTATCATGTGATACAGGTGAGCTGCTCCCCAATACTACATTGCTCACATTCTACTGGGCACATTAAATTTTGAAGTACCTCATTCTATTTCAGAATACCTCTTTGATTAATAAATAGTAAAGTTTCATAGCAGTTTCAAACTTAACAATATACAGAACCTGGGAAAATCGTATCATAGGTGCCAAACTATATCCTTTCTGTATTTTCACTTGATCCTTCCAATTTATCTTTATACTTTCCTCATCATTCAACATGCAGATTCTGATCCTAGCTGACTTTTGGTAACGAACTATAGAAATGACCCCTGAAAGTATAGTCTTTCGAGCTGACTTTTGGAAATTGCTTATAATCTCTGGACTAGGGGAGAGAACGTTCTGCTTAAATTTTTTTAAGATACTTTAATTGTCACCTTTTGATATATTTTAGGCCTTTTCTTACTTCAAAGTGATTAAATTTATGAAAACTTCTTTTCTTAGGAAAACAAATAAATTTAAGATATGGAGACTGCCATAAAGATTACAGAACTAAGCTAGATCACTTTGCAATGTAGACAGGTTTCAGCAAACAATTTATCATATAGATTAGATGTTATACTAAGTTTGAACAGGAGGCAGGCTGCAATTTTCCTACAGTAACAAAATGGTAGACATATGGAAAAACTGAGGCTACAACCAGTGAAGTCACTCTTTTGACACTTAATGAGCTGGGGTACCTTCAATTCCACCTGAGACACAATAAAAAAGAGAATAGGCATTGACCCCAATACAGTGAACACTCTGTCTTACTGGCCTTGGAGTCTTTTGTCTTGAAATGATGGTGACAGGTGACCGGAAAAAAAATCCCAGTGATAAGTGAATTCTACTAAAAGGGACAGGGAGTGGCCTTTATACCAGTAACTCTTTTGTTTCCCTGAAAATCAAAAACTGAATGACACAGAGCTCCACAATAAGTGGTCTATAAACTGAAGAACAGCAAGGATTTGCTCTGAGCCAGCACAGTAGCTGACGTGCCCTTCCTAGGACTGCTCAGGGGTGACAGCTGGGAGGTGAGAGCTGGGGAAGCTGGCAGGGGCCTTCTCTGTCTCTGACCTTCTGTGAACACTGACAGACACACTGTGTGTTTTTCTACTCAAAATCCACTTTGGGAGGCCAAAGGATGGAAAATACTGCGGACTTTTCAGCCCTTTTCTTAGATTGGCAAACTGCTTCTTTGAGTCTCTCCCTCAAATCATGAAGAAAGAGATACAGATGATTTTAATGAAAAATTTGCTAAATGAGAAATCACCGTTCATCATCATATCAAGTGTTTGCTGATTAAACTATATTCAAATATTAGATGGCAAAATGAAAATGACTGTGATTTCTTAATGCTATGCCTCCTGCATCTGAAGTTTTATAATCCCAGCTACCAAGGCCAAAAGAAGCATGGCAGACCTTTATGCCTGTCCTTCCTAGACAAAAAAAACCACAACAAAACAGCACTAGGAGTCAGCAAATTGCCAGGAGCCCCATGAACATCATTGTCAAGTTTTTGCTACATTTGTCTTATATACTATACAGTCTACTGCTAAATGTCTCCGGGCCCTTACTGACATGGTGTCTTGGTGTGGCAATGCTGACATGAGTAATTTGTGTAGAGGAAGCATTATCAGAAAGTCAGGCAAACTCTTCTCCCCTGACTTAGAAATTCTCAGTGACCTCTTATATGTCTTCTGTAGAGGATCAGAACAAAACAAAATGGTTCATTTACAATTTTAATGTACAACAGCTCCAGTAAAAAAAGTAATACTCGGGCAGCACCTGTGGCTCAAAGGAGTAGGGCACCGGCCCCATATGCAGGAGGTGGTGGGTTCAAACCCAGCCCCGGCCAAAAAAAAAAAAATTTTCTTAAAAAAAATAATGCTCTGAATAATCAAAGGAGTTCTTCCACAGTTGAAGGGGGAATAAGTTAGTGTTGTAAATTTGCTCACTCTTCTTCCCCAGATTTGCCTTAAGCCTGTCGTGTTCTGCTATTAGTGAATTCATGTTAGTGGAAAGCACAGGCGCTATCAATGCCACACAGCTTTTTAATTATTTTTTTCAGAACACATATGATTGATATTTTTGATTACAGGTATTCTTGGGGAAATTGTTCTTTTTTTGTTTGCAAGACTAGATTCAATTTAGCAAACACTGTTGGGACTGTAGGGAGAACCATGGCTTTCAAGTGCTTTCAGACCAAAGAGCCACAGCTCTGGGTCCCAGAAGATGAAGGTGGTCAGGACCAGCTGAGATTCAGAGATGATAGGGGATCAGCTGAGGAGCATAAACGAGTGTGGGCTTTCAGATGCAGAACCTGGACGACAAGCTAACAGGGCAACCTCCCCAGTGGGCATCCCCAAAGGACGTCGTGAACTGGCCTCCCTTACGGGGAGGATGTCTACATCTGGTTTAGGAAGTGTCAAGATGGACAAAGAATCCCCTGCCTCGGCAGTACATTTTCTCCTATCAGAAAAAGAAAGTAGGGGGACAGGAACAGCAAGAAAAGAAAAAAAAAAACAGTTTTTTTAGCTCCTATAAACATACTCATAGAATGTCGGAGCTATCAGGTGCCTTGAAAAGTCCTGTTTCACTGAACCATGTGCTGTGTACATACATAGTCTTTCCTGTACAGCTAGAAAGTGTTTCCCAGTAACAGCACTGTGCATACTGAACCACGCGGCGGGCCTAGAGCACCACCTCGTGGCCAAAATCGGTATCGTGCTGAACACAAAAGCCTGCCCAACGTGTTCAACTTGTATTACAGGTATTATACTATTATTCTGAATATAGTTTCTAGTTCACTTTCTCATGGCCACATAAGCTCTTGGAGAATAATGTTCCCCACTGTATATCTGCATATAATAAAAACATAGTATGAATGTAAAAGAATAGGGCTTAATTATGAGTCTATCGATATCAATTTTACGTTTTTGGTTAAGGGATTTTTTTTAGGTGCAATTACACTTTTAGCTTAGGGACTGGAGTGAGGAAAAAGGTGGGTAAAGAAGTCAGGATTTCCAAGTAAATGACTAATATCTTCCTCTGGTGCCAACCTAACTTCAAGAACCTGTGTTTCTATGTCCCAACAACTTTCACATGGTCTTAGGACCATCTTCTCAACATGGATTAGACATTAAACAGAGGCAGTGCTCCAAATGGTGGCTGAATGCTCTGGTCACAAGCCGTGTTTGATCCCACCCTTGTACCAATGTGCTCCTTTTGCCTTCATAATCATATTTGTCAGTCTTTATTCTCCTAAGACAAATAAATATACAGAGTTCTAAGTTTCAAGCTATTTCATATGGAACTGCAAATGCACCAGTATGTTACTTTTTCTACTTTCCGGCCCATCATATCTCAGTGCGTGCTTTTAAAAAGTACAACTTAATTTCAGAGAAGGCTTGACTTAAAAATATGTTCCAATCACATTCTTTATAAGGGATATGGTTTTAGGAACCAGAGCTAGATTTGTTCCATATATAAATCCAGTAGCATTTGAGATTTAGAAGCCTGAAAAGCTAAGGATAGTGCCCCTGCAACCTTGCAGGTTAAGGTCCTGCAAACTGCCCTGAGCAGAAGAAATCTGAGATTGTACCATCAGTACTCCTCAAAGCAGAAAAAAGAATTACTGAGCTTGCAAATAAATTCTAAAAACTTTTAAGAAATGTTCATCTAAACAAAAATTACAATCATAAACAATCTAGGTAGATTCTGCCCTTTCATAATCACTGAATAAGTAAATGGTTAGAAGACATTTACTCTCCTCTGCTTCTCAGAAACTTTCATTATATCATCTCTTCTCCTACCACATCCATGAAAAACTTATCAAATCATGTTTACTTCTTAGAAATACTTCAGGATGTTGGTCTGGGCAATCATTTCTTGAGAAATACCCCCAAAGCACAGGTAATCAAAATAAATGTGGACCAATGGGATCACATCAAGCTAAAAAGCTTCTGCAGAACAAAGGAAAACAATCAAAAAAGGAAGAGACGGAATGGGAGAGAATATTCGCAAGCCACCCATGAGACAAGGGAGTAAATCAATCATTAAAACAGGCAAAGGGGCTCAATGCCTGTGGCTCAAGTGGCTAAGGCGCCAGCCACATACACCTAAGGTGGCAGGTTCAAATCCAGCCCAGCCTGCCAAACAATGATGGCTGCAACCAAAAAATGGCCGGGCATTGTGGCAGGCGCCTGTGGTCCCAGTTACTTGGGAGGCGGAGGCAGGAGACTCACTTGAGCCCAGGAGTTGGAGGTTGCTATGAGCTGTGATGCCACATTACTCTGCTCAGGGGGACAGCTTGAAGCTCTGTCTCAAAAAAAAAAAAAAGGGCAAAGGATCTGAATTTCTCAAAAGACAATCAGATGGCCAAAAGTTACATGAAAAAATGCTCAAGATGGGCTCGGCACCTGTAGCTCAAGTGGCTAGGGTGCCAGCCATGTACACCAGAGCTGGCAGGTTCTAATCCAGCCTGGGCCTGCCAAACAAGGACAACTACAACCAAAAAAAAATACTACTTGGGAGGCTGAGGCAGGAGACTTGCTTAAGCCCAACAGTTTGAGGGTGCTGTGAGCTGTGACACCACAGCACTCTGCTGAGGGTGAGAGCTTGAGACTCTCTCAAATAAATAAAATTGCTCAACATTATCAGTCAGCTGAAAAATGCAAATCAAAACTATAATGAGGTTTCATCTCACCCAGTTAACATGGCTTATGTCAAAAAGGCAAAAAGGAATGCTGGCAAAGATGTGGAAAAAGGGGAACTCTGCACGCTGCTGGTGGGAATGTAAATTAGCACAACCACTATGGAGAACAGCACAGGAGAGGCTCCTCTAACTGAAAACAGAACTACACATGACCCAGTGATCCCACAGCTGGGAATATATCCAGAAGAGGGAACATCAGTGTAACAAAAATACCTGCACTCCCACATTTACTGCAGCACTATTCACAACAGCCGAGATTCGGAATCAACCTAAGTGTCTATTAACAGATGAATCAACAAAGAAATTGTAATACATATACACAATGGAATATTATATAGCCACACACAAAACAATAACATCTTTGGGAGGCTGAGGCAGGTAGATTGCCTGAGCTAACAGGTTCGAGACCTCATTTCTGAAAATAACCGGGCATTCTGGTGGACACCTGTAGTCCCAGCTGCTTAGAAGGCTGAGGCAAGAGAATTGCTTGGGCCCCGGAGTTTGAAGTTGCTGTGAACTGTGATGCCATAGCACTCTACTGAGGTGACAAAGTGAGACCTTGTCTCAAAAAAAAAATTAATTAAAAATAAAATAAATAAATAAAATAAAATCCTGCCATTTGCAAAAACATGGATGGAATTGGAGAATACTATGTTAAGTGAAATAAGCCAAACACAGAAAGATAAATTTTGAATGTTTCTCATACGTGGAAGCAACATTAAAAATGATTGATTTTGGCTCAGTGCTTATAGCACAATGGTTATGGTGCCAGCCACATACTCCAAGGCCAGCTAAATGATAATGACAAGTACAACAAAAAATAGCTGGGCATTGCAGCGGGCACCTGTAGTCCCAGCTATTTGGGAGGCTGAGGCAAGAGAATTGCTTAAGTCCAAGAATTTGAGGTTGCTGTGAGCTATGAAGCCATAGCACTCTAACCAAGAGCAACATAGTAAGACTGTCTCAAATAAATAAATAAATAAGATTGATTTTGGCCAGGTGTGGTACCTCATGCCTGTAATCCTAGCACCCTGGAAGGCTGAAGCAGGCAGACTGCATAAGCTGGAGACCTGCTTGAGCAAGAGCAAGACCCTGTCTCTACTAAAAATGAAGCAAGAGAATCACTTGAGAATCACTTGAGCCCAGGAGTTTGAGGTTGCTGTGAGCTATGATGCTATAGCACTCTACCCAAGGCTACAAGAGTGAAACTGTCTCAAAAAAGAAAAAACAAAAACAAATGATTTCATGGAAGCAAAGAGTACAATGACAGTTACTAGAAGCTGGGAAAGGTAGTAGGGAGGGGGTGATAAAGTGGAGATGGTTAGTGGGTGAAAAAGTATAGTTAGAATGAACATTTGAGAGCACAACAAAGTGGTTATAATCAACAATAAGCTAGGGCATACTTTAAAATAACTAATATATACAACTATTCTGTACTCATCATTTTTTAAAAAGTAGTAAAAAGTTTTTTCCATAGAAAAATGTTTACTTGGCAGTGCCTATAGCTCAGTGGCTAGGGTGCCGGCCACATACACCGAGGTTGGCAGGTTCGAGACTGGCCTGGGCCTGCTAAACAACAATGACAACTACGACGAAAAAATACCTGGGCATTGTAGTGGGCGCCTATAGTCCCAGTCATTCAGGAGGCTAAGCCCAAGGGTTTGAGGTTGCTGTGCTGTGATGCCATGGCACTCTACCGAGGGTGATATAGTGAGACTCTGTCTCAAAAAAGAAAAATGTTTACTTGTTATGAATGATACTTAAATGGCATTTTACTACTGGGTTTAGTCCTCTATCCTTATGTTCAATTACAAACTTGAGCTAACTCTCAAAATAAAAGGTGAAATATAGCTGACCCTTGAACAATGCAAAAGTTAAGGGTGCCAACCCACTGTGTAGTCAGAAATCCATGGATGGTGTTTGACTCTCCCAAAACTTAACTATTCATAGCATATTATTGACTGAAAGCCATACTGATATTAACAGTCGATTAACATATTTTATATGTATTATATACTATATAATCTTACAGCAAAGTAAGCCAGAAAAGAAAATATTGTTACAAACATCATAACGAAGAGAAAATACATTTACTATGGAGTGGCGGTGGACCATCACGAAGGTCTTCACATGGAGCAGGCTGAGGGGACGAGGTCTTGCTCTCTCAGAGATGGAAGAAGATTCACATTTAAGCAGATTCACGCAGTTCAAACTCACATTGTTCAAGGGCCAAATGTAATTTATAGCCTATTAATTTAACTAGTTACTTCTCAAATTTTCTCCTCCAAAAACTAGTCCCGGCTTTACCTGTGATAGCAGTAAAGCCTCTGACTTATAATCCAACTTCCACTTTCTTAGCCAGTCTCAGAAAAGGACTTTCAAAGGTCTTTCATTTCCTTTATAAAAAGATTTCATGGCAAAAAGCAAAAGTATCATTGGTTATAACACTTTATCTCTTTCCTATTCTCAACTCCCAACTCCTGTATTTCTTAGAAACCCCTGGGAATAACTACTGGCAGACTGAAACTAAAAATTAATACTGTTGCCAAAGAGTTATTAAGGAATCAACCTAATAACACTTTAAGTTGAAGGATTACTGACCTCAATACAAAAGAATAAAAGAACCAGAAGGACACCCTGTACTGAATTAATGTGTGCTAATACTTAGAACAGTGCTTGGTACTGTTCACTATTATGATTATGAAATATTAAATTGAACTGATAAATATTTTTCCATTACCTTCAATATTTTAAGCTGTTTTTGAGTTTTAATTTCTTATAAAAAGCAATTTCTTAAAACCATAAAATTCACCTATTCTCCCTTTTATAGAAAGAAATAACTAAGAAACATTAGAAATACACAGAATTTTAAACATAATTCATAGCTTACATTTCTAGACTTGTAACATTGCTACTTTAGTTAAAATTATATTAGAGATTCCCAGGTCTATCAAACTGCAATGTAACACCGTGAGAAGAAATAATTGTATTGGCGTTATAGCACAAAACTCACATAAGACATATATTCAAATTATAATACCTCAAAGGTAGTGAGAAATAAAATATACTGAACTATGCCAATTCTCTTTGGTTAAAAAAAAAAAAAAAAAAAAACACCAAAAACTTTAGGAAAACTTTCTGGGAAAAAAATGTCAAAAAATGACTTTTGATAAAAAAAAAGGTTTTAAGAAAACAAAGCAAAGTGATCTGATTAATATTTATTTAATTTTAGGAACCAATATGAGAATAAGACACATTTCTTTATAATTCTGAAAATGTCTAGCTTAAAACGCCTTTGACGTTTGTCTCATTGTTTTCCTCACAAATTTCGGGCTGCCGTACCTCTGACTGGCTAGTTGGTAGTGATGGCCTTCTGTGCCCTCACATTCTCTTTGGGCTTGGAATAATCCCAAGGACGTCTGTTCTCTGTAAATCCGTAAAGTTTTCTAAGTGCCACTCGAGCAGCTTCTTCTTCTGCAACCAATACTGTTTCGCCAGGTCCTTCAGCAAGCAGCTTTTTATCACTGGAAAGAAAACAAACACTAGTTTTCAATTGTGTCGTCCATAGTAAGATCCAATACAAAAAGCAGTTATGCCTTCTAAATTTTACTTTGATAATAACATCCACCAGATACAATAGTTTTGTATGTCTCCTTTTGGAATTTAACTAGTTGTGTTGCAAGTTTCTTACCTATGATAATTAGATAAAGATACATTTACATTTACAAAGAAATATAAACAACTCTTGGCTCGGTATTTTTGAAATCAAAAAAGCAATACATACCTATGTAAGTATGGGTTTACCTGCTGGTAAGAAAACTGGAAAAAAAATATTTTCTTATAAAATCCTGAAACTATTAAAAATATTCTCAGGAACTATGACTAAATTATTTTTAATTTATTTTGAACATATGATGAAGAAAGACTGTTAAAAAATTGTGCCTTTGGGTTTGTCATCTAAACTTTAACACAAATGAAAAATCAGTTCTATATTTTAAATTGAAAACTTTAGATTCAAAACTGACTATATTTAAAAATTACTTTCTATATGTATCTAAATTTATTCCCAAAAGATACAGGTAGGATAGTAAGTATTAAATGCTGGTTACCAGTGTTCTAGCATTAGATAAAACTGAAACAGGTTTTTTCAGCTTTACTGCTATTTCCATTATTATACCTAGTTATCTTCTTTAAAAATGTAAAAATGTGGGACCAGGTACGGGGGCTCATGCCTGTAATTCAGCACTTGAGAGACCAAGGCAGGTCAACTGCCTGAGTTCACAGGTTTGAGATCAGCCTGAGCCAGAGGAAGACCTCTTCTCTAGAAACAGCTGGGCATTGTGATGGGCACCTAGAGTCCCAGCTACTTGGGAGGCTGAGGCAAGATAATTGCTTGAGCCCAAGAGGTTGAGGTTGCTGTGAGCTATGACCCTACAGCTTTATCTAATGCTAGAACACTGGTAAAGTGAGGCTCTGTCTCAAAGAAAAAAAAAAGCAAAAATGTTCCTGTAAGGGAGCAAAGAATGCACGTTACTTAACTATAATCTCGTTTGTTACCTCTTTAAATATTTCCTGTAAATTTCCTGACCTAAAATAAAGCATCTCTCTGACAGTTTCATTCACAGCAACTCCATTTAATAATTCAGATTCATTGCAAGTTGATTTGAAAGTGAAGACAACCAGAACCAAATTAAAGAAAAATGAATGCAGCTATGCAAATCAAAGAACTACAAAGTGGAAGGAATTTGCAAAAACATTTGCTACTTGACAGTAATTTGAAGTGAAACAATAGTTAATCATATCAAATTAAACTTTATAATAATAAACACATGCATATTTTTATAAAGTGAGAAACAGAAAATCCTCTAAAAGTGAATTTCATGCATAGAATTTATCATCACATTTTAAGTCCAATGACATTGCATCACTGATCATCTTTTAAAAAGTCATTATGTGAAATCTAGAAAAACACGACAGGCAGCAGCAATCACTGTTAATGGCATGGCCAGTTACTACATACATTTTTTAAGATGAAAAGAAATTTCTCAAATTTCCCAATGTCATTAAAATTCTTTCATATTATCACCTGTGATAGCTGTACTATGTTCTATCCTGCACATATCCTTTCTCTCTTATTGGACACCCATTTCATTTCTCATTTACTATCTACTGACCACCTTGTCTCCCAGGAAATGCTCAAGAAATGAGGTAGAAAGTAAAAAAGAAATGAACAACTTTGTTCACAAATTTTTGTCTGCAATCTTAAGACACAAGCAAAAGTAGAAATACCAAATCAAAGAACATGGCAATATTAAAGATTCTTGGCATTCTGTCAAAATCATTCACATATTGTACATTTCTTTCTTTTACCAGCAGTGTATAAACTGATTATAAAACATGTATTTAAGGTTTACCAATATAAGCAATATTTGCTTTGTATTTCAATTAAAACTGAAGGTGAAACTTTTTTTTTTTGAGACAGAGTCTCACTCTCACTCTCCATTTCCTGAGGGCCATGGTGTCAGCTCACAGCAACCTCACACTCTTGGGCTTGAACAATCTTCTTGCCTCAGCCTCCCAAGCAGCTGGAACTATTGCCACCAACCACAATGCCTGGCTAGTTTTTCTATTTTTAGTAGAGACTGCAGTCTTGCTCTTGCTCAGGCTGGTCTCAAACTTCTGAGCTCAAACAAGAGGTTATGTAAAGGAATGTCAACATTTCCTATGGCATGTTGTGGAACAAGCAGTTTGTTTTTAAAGATTCCAATCAAAGTTATGAAGATTAAAGTTTCACTAACCCGCCTTGGCCTCCCAGAGTGCTAGGATTATAGGCATGAACCACAGGGCCTGGGCTGAAGATAAAACTTTTCACATCACTATGCATTTTCTCCTTCCTGATGTTTTCTATTGCTTTTATACTTCTAAAGTCTTCTGTGATAAGATTAACTATTTTAAATATGTAGTGTTTATATTCAACACTCTGATGTTAATACCTGAACTAAATCTGGAGCAGATAAACTTTTTTTTTTGACACACAGTCTCACTTTGAGTGCTGTGGCATCTTAGCTCACAGCAACCTCAAACTCTTAGGTTTAAGTGATCCTCTTGCCTCAGCCTCCCAAGTAGCTGGGACTACAGGTGCCCACCACAATGCCCGGCTATTTTTTAGAGATGGGTTCTAGCTCTTGCTCAGGCTGGTCTCAAACCTGTGAGCTCAGGCCATCCACCCACCTTAGCCTCCCATGTGCTGGGATTACAGGCATGACCTACTGGGCCCGGCAGTAGGTAAACTTTTTATTAACAAAACTAAAAAATTCTCAACATGGGTTAGAATTTACATTTTTATGGATAAGTAAGCCCGTCTGTTCCCAGCTCAAGGCTCAGTTGAAGCTGCTGACAGGAACAGAGTAAGTTTAAACCCATAACACGTATGAGTCAAAACTTGTAGTTTTGGCTCGGCGCCTGTGGCTCAATCGGCTAAGGCGCCAGCCATGTACACCTAAGATGGCGGGTTCGAATCCCCAGCCCGGGCCCGCCAGGCAACAATGATGGCTGCAACCAAAAAATGGCCGGGCGTTGTGGCAGGCGCCTGTGGTCCCAGCTGCTTGGGAGGCGGAGGCAGGAGACTCGCTTGAGCCCAGGAGTTGGAGGTTGCTATAAGCTGTGATGCCATGGCATTCTATCCAGGGGGATAGCTTG
>CAUYQV010052648.1:0-25089 GCA_963574575.1 Galagoides demidoff
GCATCCAAATGGGAGCAGAGGAGGTCAAACTCTCCCTCTTTGCTGACAATATGATCTTATACTTAGAGAACCCCAAAGACTCAATCACAAGACTCCTGGAAGTCATCAAAAAATACAGTAATGTCTCAGGATATAAAATCAGTGTCCACTAGTCAGGAACCTTTGTATACTCTAGTAACAGCCAAGATGAGAGGTTAATTAAGGACACAACTCCCTTCACCATAGCTTCAAAGAAAATGAAATACCTAGGAATATACCTAGGAACAAAAGAGGTGAGGGACCTCTGTAAAGAAAACTACCAAACCCTAAGAAAGGAAATAGCAGAGGACTTTAACAAATGGAAGAACATACCAGGCTCATGGCTGGAAAGAATCAGCATAGTTAAAATGTCTATACTTCCCAAAGCAATGTACCGATTCAATGCTATCCCTATTATAATACCAGCATTGTACTTTCAAGACTTGGAAAAAATGATTCTGAGTTGTGTATGGAACCAGAAAAAACTGTGTATGGCTAAGGCAGTTCTTAGTAATAAAACAAAGTCAGGGATATCAGCATACCAGATTTTAGCCATAGTGGTGAAGGCAGCATGGTACTGGCACAAAAAAAGAGACATAGACACATGGAATCAAATAGAAAACAGGAAATGAAACTAACATCATACAACCACCTAATCTTTGTTGAGCCAAACAAGAACATATACTAGGGGAAAAACTCCCTCCTCAATAAATGGTGCTGGGAGAACTGGATATCCACATGTAAAAGACTAAAACTGGACCCACAACTTTCCCCACTCACAAAAATTGATTCAAGATGGATAAAGGACTTAAATTTAAGGCTTGAAACAATAAAAATCCTCAAGGAAAGCATCGGAAAAACACTGGAAGATATTGGCCAGGGGAAAGACTTCATGAAGAAGACTTCTGTGCCAATAGCAACAACAACAAAAATAAACAAATGGGACTTAATGAAACTGAAAAGCTTCTGTACAGCTAAGGAGACAACAACCAAAGCAAATAGACAACCTACACAATGGGAAAGGATATCTGCCTATTTTGCATCAGACAAAAGCTTGATAACTAAGATCTATAGAGAACTCAAATTAATCCACATGAAAAAAGCCAACAATCCCATATATCAATGGGCAAGGGAGATGAATAGAACTTTCTCTAAAGAAAACAGACAAATGGCTAGCAAACATATGAAAAAAATGCTGATAATCCCTAATTATTAGAGAAATGCAAATCAAAACCACCCTGAGATATCATCTAACCCCAGTGAGAATGGCCCACATCACAAAATCTCAAAACTGGTGATGCTGGCATGGATGTGGAGAGAAGGGAACACTTTTACACTGCTTGTGGGACTGCAAACTAATACAACCTTTTTGTAAGAATATGGAGAAACCTCAAAGAACTCAACCTAGACCTCCTGTTTGATCCTGTAATCCCATCACTGGGCCTCTCCACAGAAGGAAAAAAATCCTTTTATCTTAAGGACACTTACAATAGCCTGTTTATCACAGCTCAATTTACAATTGCCAAAAATGTGGAAACACCTTAAATGCCCACCAACCCAGGAATGGATTAACAAGCTGTGGTATATGTATACCATGGAATACTATTCAGCCATTCAAAAAATGGAGACTTAGATGGTGCCTGTGGGTTCAAGGAGTAGGGTGCCAGCCCCATATACTGAGGGTGGTGGGTTCAAACCAAGCCATGGAAAAAACTGCAAAAAAAGAAAAAAAAAAAAAGGAGACTTTACAACCTTTATATTAACCTGGACGGAAGTGGAACACATTCTTAGTAAAGCATCACAAGAGTGGAGAAGCATGAGTTATATGTATTCAATTTTGATATGAGGACAATTAGTGACAGTTAATGACATGGTGGGGGGTGGGGGAAGGGGAGAGCAGAGAGAGAATGAAGGAGGGAGGGGTGGGGGAAAGGAAGAGCAGAAAAAGGGAAGGAGGGAGGGGCATGGGGTCTTGGTGTGTGACACAGCTTTTGGGGGAAGACACAATTGTAAGAGGGACTTTACCTAACAAATGCCATCAATGTAACCTGGTTTCTTGTACCCTCAATGAATCCCTAACAATAAAAAAAAAAGGAAAAAGATTATTCCTGTGAATTATCAAATTTTTTCCAATCCTGAGATGAACAAAAGGAAGTAAATAAAACAATCAAAGTTTCCCAATGGGTTGCAGGCACCAATTACCTATAATTCTGATGTGTATGAATTTATACTGTATTATAAAATTACAAATGCAATCATAGAGAATAGTTTTATTTTAGGATTATAAGCAAAGCTTTAAGTGTATCATTTATATCAGAAGAAACATCACCACTTATAAATGATGAAAAAATCTTATAATAAGGCTGTGAAATTAGTACATTAGTTTAATTTAATGCAATGGTAATTAAATATTACTTTCATGTGAAGGAAAAAAATAATGTAATGATTGGTAGCAGTGAATTTTATTTTTTAATTTTTTAATTTTGTTACAGAATCTCACTCTGTTGCCTGGGCTAGAATGCAGTGGCATCAGCTTAGTTCACAGCAAGCTCAAACTCCTAGTTTCAAGCAATCCTCCAGCATTAGCCACCCAGGTATCTGGGCCTACAGGCACCTACCACCATGCCTGGCTAATATTTTCTATTTTTGTAGAGATGAGGGCTCCCTCTTGCTCAGGCTAGTCTTAAAATTCTGAGTTCAAGCAACTCTTCTATCTCAACCTCCCAGAGTTCTGGGATTACAGATGTGAGCTACTGTGCCTGGCCTTTACTGTCATGATGAAGGATTTTACTAACCGTTACAGATAACTGGAGATAGATCACCAATGAAAACCCCATTATCTATTATAATGAAATCAAAATATGATTAGGTTAAAGGGGCATGACAGGGTGTGATGAGGGAGGGAAGGATAATCTCAACCATAAAAAGGCCCTGGTGTGCTCATTTCCCAGAAGACTTCGACTACCTGTGGGAGCAGCTGGAGGACAGAGGAGATTCTAGTGCTGAGGAAGTGAGTCCACCCTTATGTGTTTGGCTTTTTCTTCTTAGAAGCCCAGAAATAGTGGTTATGACATAGGGGAATGAAAGAAATAGTTAGTGATTAATAAATTCAACAAATGCTATCCAAGTGCCCACTCAGTGTTGACAACCAGACACACTGGATGCCCATGGAGCGGTGGGCAGTCTGGTTTTCAGTTCCAAGGCTGCAGAAAAGATGAATTTCTCATTTACATAATCAATTTGTTGCTTAGGTTTCTCCAGGTGAAATGACACCAGCATTGGGGTGCAATACCCACTTTTCAGATAGATGTTAACCATGTAACATGTTCAGGCATCTCTGTTGGTGCAGCTGGGGTGGGAAGAAGGGTTGCATGGGCCCTTCCTCCACCACAGTTCAAAGCACAATGTCCATTTGTGACTTTCTTTCCAAAGAGAATTTCAAGTGCCTGATAGGTAGGGCATGTGGTTGGGTCGTTGTACTGTCATGGTCTTGTTCTGGGGATGAGAAATTTGGAACACAATAACTTGGTGCATGTAAGGGTTGTTATGTGCCATTAATAAGCATTCATCTCATTGAAATTCACCTCCCATGTGTGTTCCCCCAACAGTGGACATGGCTGGACTGTTACAAGAAGCAAGCAAATGCCCCATCTGCTCAGCCTATCTTGAAAAGCCAATATACCTGGAATGTGAATGCGTTTTCTGCCTTAACTGCATCTATTCACTGCAAATGGAGCCACATGGGGAGTATTTATTTTGCTATTTGTGCCCCATGATCTCTCGGAAAAGCAACCTCAGACCCTACTGGCAGCTAGGGAAGCTGGTTTCCAAGATCAAGGAGTTGGAGCCCCATCTGACAACTATTCTACAGATGAACCCAAGGATGCAGAAGTTCCAAGGTAAGGGCTCTGTGCACCCTGCTCCCTTCCCACTACAGGTCCAGAAAGACTCATCTGTGGGACGGGCTCTCCTTTCCATGTGGGGATCAGCCGATGCCTGATGCCTAAAAATGAGATACTCCTCTGGCTTCAGTGGTTCTCAGCCCTGACAATAGAATCATCTGATCTTTAACAAAACATTCCTATGTCTATGTCATGGATTAGACAAGAGAGTCTCAAAATGTAGCATGTTTAGATTACCTGGGGATCTTGTTGGAATTTGGATTCTGAACTAGGAGATTTCAGAATTGATGATAGTGCTGTATTGGGGGACCATATCACTCTTAGAGTAGCAAAACTTTGAGCAATTGAATCCAAATTTCTCTCTGGCTGTAGTACCCCTGAGTCTAATGTTAATACTCCCTGGTAATTCTAGTAAACAGTGAATGTTGGCACCATTGCACTAAATAGGCTTTCCCCAGCCTTAGGAAGACTTTAGTATGGAGCACCAGGGGTGGGGGAGGTAGGGGGTGTTTCAATGGGTGTGGGGAGAGCTGCAGACATTGGTCTCCTCATCTATGCACTATGGGCTTCAATAGGGATCTTTGCTACAGAAATACTATCTGACACCATGACTCTGGAGGGAAAGGACATTTAAATGAAGAGATTACGGTCTGCCTGGGCTAAGAATTACATCTATGAAGTGTTGCTGTATAGGTCTCATGGAAAAGCCATGTCGTGGAGTAATAAGCAGGCTTATTGAAATTGTGTTTTAAATAAAGGTGACCATCTACTCGCTCAGGCAAAATGATGGGCATCTTTATTTGCGGTTGGTTTATATAGGGAATTTTGTACATGCGCACAATACAGCAATGACCTCATTGATCCATTTAAACATCATGTCACTACCTTGTGATTAGCTTCCGATAATCCACTCCACATACACCTTTTGACATAACCCTTTCAACATAACCCAATTTAACATAATTTAATGGAGAACATGTTGTTAGCCATTACTTCTTTGTTCTTATCTGATGATGCCTGAGGCTATGGAGTATCAAGGTAGATTGAATACCTGCCCTTGCTGGCCTTGCCTTTTGGAGGCTGTTACTTTGGATCTTTAAACAGGGCATAAAGAAACTTCTTGGGCATACAGGAATTTGTGTGCAAACCTCTGCTCCCATGTAGGCCTAAAGTCAGGGGGGTTTTGCTGGAACCTTTTATGAGGAATTTTCAGGTTGGACTTCTCAAAAGTCTTTCACGAGCCCAAGTTTCATGTGTGCCATTAGTTCCTGTATGCATTGGGCAAATTCCTCCTCTCTTGAGGTCCCCGAGCACATTTCCATTCCCGGACCCCTCAGCAAGTGACCTTCGTTACCGCAGATCAGGAAAGGTTACTGATGGGTATCTGGCCAGTTGTCCAAAGGGCTTTTTTTATTGGCCTTGGAAAGTCAACCTTAATTCCTTAATGCAGTAAATGCTATTCCAGCCCAAGCCTTGGTCATGTTAGGCTCACAACCAACCTGGCCACATGGGATTCTGTCTAAGTTTCTTACAAGTATGCTTGCATAAAGTTTTTTCACTGCTCTCTCTCAAACAGCTTTTTTTGGCCAGAGGCATATAGGCATTTTGCCTATAATAAAGAAAGATGGGTTCCTGTGAAATTCCCCACACTGTTGGCTTCTGCACAGTATCCTGCCTGATACCCACAATTTCCAGTCATTTACCTACCAACATCTGGCCTTCTGCTTGAAACATAGAGCACAGATTCACTCTGTCCAAGCCAATATTCTAACACTCTTCCTCCTTCCTTGTCAATGTCCACTCATCTTATTTCATCCACTAATTCCTCATCAGAGGTCAGTTACCCGATGTCTTATTTTAACCTATGAAATCTACATTGATGATTGCATTTATCTTTTGACTTGAAAGATAATGAGTTCTGAGGTGTTTTTCCCCCCAGTATTTTCTAGTCTATTAAATTCTGTAGGCCAGATAACACCCTTTCTTTTCTTCCGCCATTAAAATTGGCAGCTTCACCTTTCAGTCACATACCCACACCTCAAAATGTTCATTCATTTTCATCTGCTGCACTTACACCAGACAATAAATAAATTATGTCTGCTAACTTTTAAATACCTTTCTGTTTGTTTCTTTCTTAAATCTGTGCCCACTACCAATGTTTTGCTTAAGGCTTCAGCTCCCACAGTATGGAAAATAGTCTCTCATCTAGGTCCCCATTCCTCATTGTGGCCATGGGTCCTCTTAATGTCCAGGAATGGTACTTCTGTTACCATATTTTCATCTGCAGAGATATACCATCTCCTGTAAGAACTGTGAACCATATCTAAACCAATTTGTTTAGAAACATGGAGAATGAAAGTCTGGAATCCTGGTATAGATACTATTTTTTTTATTAGATCATAACTGTGTACATTACTGCATTTATGGGGTATAATGTTCTGATTTTATATACTATTTGGAATGTTTACATCAAACTAGTTAACATAGCATTCACCTCACTTATTTAATTGTTGTGTTTAGACATTTATACT
Organism: Galagoides demidoff; assembly: GCA_963574575.1. Lineage (NCBI taxonomy): Eukaryota > Metazoa > Chordata > Mammalia > Primates > Galagidae > Galagoides > Galagoides demidoff. The sequence goes on from CAUYQV010052648.1 coordinate 6,452, forward strand.
CTACTATTAATACATTTGACATGTATGCTTGCAATATGCACAGTAGGTGAGGTCCCACTGATTATCCTCCCTCCATCTGTCCACCCCACTTCCCTCCCCTTGCCCTCCTCTTCTTTCCTTTCTGGGCTATAATTGTGTTTTATCTTGCGTATGAAAGTATGGGTGATTATATATTGATTTCATAATAGTATTTAGTATTTTGGGATTTTTTCCCCATTCTTGAGATACTTTACTAAGAAGAATAAGCTCTAGTTCCATCCAGGTAAACATAAAAGAGGGAAAGTCTCCACATTTTTTATGGCTGCATAATATTCCATGGTATACATATACTACAATTTATTAATCCATTCATGGGTTGATGGACACTTGGGTTGCTTCTGTGACTTGGAAATTATGAATTGGGCTGCAATAAACATTCTTGTGCAAATGTCTTGTTGTAAAGTGATTTTTGGTCAACTGGATACATATCTAGTAGAGGAACTGCAGGATTGAATGGCAGGTCTACTTTTAGTTCCCTTTTGAATTGGAATAGTAAAATGTGGAAACAGAAACATCATTAAATATTGTTAACTGGAATTTTCTTAATATCATTCTTTTTCATTCATTAATGTGGTGGGAGAGTCATGTTGTCTAACTTCAGAGACCCTCCACTATACAGGGAACAAAAGTTTAATTAATAAACACATCACATAGAGGAAAAAAGCACTACTATTATGAGTCTCATATTGCTACAGAGCATGCCTATGCTAATTTGATCTAGTCAGGGCAGCCAGGGAACTTCTGTCCTGAAAAGTTCTGATGTCAGTAAAAAGCAGATTAAAGAACCTAAAGCCAATGAGATATTTGGGACTTTGTAGTAGCCATGAAACATCAGCCTGGATTTTCTGCATTTGTAGAGATAATTTGTTTTTATTTTTGCAGTGGATGTGACCTTGGATGTTGACACAGACAACAAGTTCCTCCTCATTTCTGATGATCTCAGGAGTGTCCGTTGTGTGTGCATCAAAAAGAGTCGGCAGGACCTTGCTGAGAGATTGCAATTGCCACTTTGTGTCCTGGGTTCCCCTCACTTCACTTCTGGCTGCCATTACTGGCAAGTGGACGTGGGAATGAGCACACAATGGGACCTGGGAGTTTGTAAAGAATCTGTTCACTGGAAAGGAAAGATCCAACTGACCACAGATCTTGGATTCTGGACTGTGGGTCTGAGGGGTGGAGGCTACTTTTCTGCCAGCACGATGCCTCAGACTGCCCTCTGCTTAGATACCAAGTTACAGAGATTAGGGATTTTTCTGGATATGGATATGGGAAATATTTCCTTTTTTGATGTTGACAATGGATCCCACATCTTTACATTCACCAGAGTTTCTGTTGAGGAGACACTGTGCCCATTTTTTGCTCCTTCAGTTCCACTTAATGATGATCAGGGTGTCATGAGAATCTGTCCTGTGATGAGCCCAGGCCTTGCTGATCCTCCAGCCCATCCTGACGAGCATGAATATACCCCCTACAGCAAAGAAACGTGCACAGAAAGTTACTTTGATTAGGCCTAGGCACTTTCTACTTGGTAAAAGTATTATACAAAAGTCATAGCAGAAAAATATGGAACATTTCATGAATGCAATTAATCTAGTGTATAAATTGAGTGCTAAGTAGTAATCAGACAATTTAATTAGAATATATATATATATATATACACTTTTTTTTTTTTTAGACAGAATCTCACTTTGTCCCCCTTGGGAGAGTGCTGTGGCATCATAGCTCACAGCAACCTCAAACTTTTGGGCTCAAGTGATTCTCTTGCCTCAGCCTCCCAGAGTGCTAGGATTATAGGGCGTGAACCACCACACCCAGCCTATCCCAACATGATCCACTGTGGTGTTAGAGATTGGAGGATGATTGAGTTTGCTGAGTGAAAATGCAAAACCAAAACTCCTGGGGGTGGGCTGGGATGGGATTAGGTTCTATATTTAAGTCATTGAATTAAGGTCTTCCTTTTCTTGGGGAATCATTTTGGTTATTGCTTGTTACTCTGATGATTTTTAATCTAAGAAAAACATTCCCAATTCTCAAGTCCTGTTTTCTTTTAACTGGCAACTGGCATGCTCTCTCAATGGCCACCAGGTCTATCAGAGCACAGCACAAGAGAAAAAAGAAGGGAGGAGAAACAGCCGAGCAGGATCACATGTCAAAACAGTGCACTCTGTGGATTAAGAGGTTATCCCTGTCAGTGCAGACGGGCTTCACTAAGCTGTGGTTGTGGAAAGTCTTCTTTTTGGTTCTTGATGGTTCTAGCACTCTGGGAGGCCAGATGGGAGGATTGCTTAAGGTCAGGAGTTTGAGAACAGCTTGAGCAAAATCAAGACGCTGTTTCTACAAAAATTAGAAAAATTGACCAGGAATGGTTGAAGCCAAGATTTGAGAGTAGACTGGACATCATAGCAAGGCCCCATCTCTATAAAAAGTATAAAGAAATTAGTTGGTCACAGTGGTGAGTGCCTATAGTCCCAGGTACTCAGGAAGCTGAGGCAGGGGGATTACTTGGGCTTTAGGAGTTTGGGACTGCAGTGGGCTATGATCTAGTCAGTGCACTCCAGACTGGTGATGGAGCAATACTCTGCCTCTAAAAAAAATGAAATAAAAATGAAACTGTGATAACCAAGCCCCCTACCCTTAAAAAAGAGATTTCTTTTGAATCCATTAGTCCTAGCCCCCTCAAGGGTGAGGAGAACTCTGAGAAGAGGCCTGAAGATAAGGGAGTGTGTAGGAGGGGGAAGAACTATGAGGAGAAACTTGAGATAAGAAAGTGTATAGGGAGGAGAGGCTTGACATACCCCTGCTCCCCGTTGTACTATGCAATTCCCCCCACCCAAGGCTAACCTCAATGATTCAGCTTCTGTACCTCTGCCTGCTTGCTGTGATGCAAAAATAGGGTATAAAGACCCATTTGATCTGTCATTCGAGGTCACTTGGCTCCAAGGGCAATGACCCCCTGCAGGTGAATAAATTTCTATTCGCATAAAAGTGGGGTCCATGTCTCCTTCTCAACTGTGTGTGTCATAAGAGAAACCATGAGGAGACTTTTTTGAAGGTTAAAAAAATCATTTTATATAAGTTGTGATATAAGAAAATAGATTATGAAAATACTTTAATTTTTGATAGGGTTATAACAAATAAAGAGAAAAACAGAAACAAAAACCAGCACCTTGAATGACCAACTGATTATCTTGGAACAGTGTGGGTTTAAATTTTTTTTTCATTTTTTGTTTTTGTTTATTTTGTTTATTACCAAAACATGGCTCTTCACAATCATGGAGAAAAAGCCCATTTGAAGATGTCATTGTGGTCTAGTGAGGGTGATTTTTAAAAAGGACAAATTAGGTTTCCTCAGTTGCCCAAATTGAAATATGAGGTGGTTTTACTTTATGAGCAAAAGTATTTGAAACCAACTCCATTCATTGCATAAAGATTAATAAGGAGGCCAAACATTTTATTTTAAAAGTTACTTTCCAAATTTCGAATCTTTTCATATACCAGCAGTTCTGCTCTTAACTTGTGGGTCACAACCCCTTTGTAACAATAAAAATACATCCTGCATATCAGATATATACATTACGATTCATAACAGTAGCAAAATTACAGTTATGAAGTAGCAACGAAACTAATTTTATGGTTGGGGGGTCACACAACATGAAGAACTGTATTAAAGGGTCGTGTCATAAGGAGACATTAGGAAGGTTGAGACCCACTGTCATATACAGACATTCAAGAGCTAATCTAGAAGAAGGGGTATATTTGTATGTTAATAAAAATACAACCACTTTGGGATAAATTGCTCTATTTTGCATATATTACTTCTATGCATCTTCAGCAAAGACTTATTATTTATTTATTTTGGCCAGGGCTGGGTTTGAACCTGACACCTCTGGGATATGGGGCTGGCGCCCTACTCCTTTGAGCCAACTTATTTATGGCAGATTTAAATGAGGCTCTGATTGAATTAAGAGGCAAGATGATAATACCATAGGAAGGACCCTCTATGTAAAAGCCCCTGGCAGGTGGATCTCACTCCACATCTGAGCTACCTTCAGAAGCAGCTGGAGGAAAGAGAAGAATCTCATGGAAATGAGGCTAATCATTTCTTTTTCACATCTCAGCTTTGTACAGAAGGTAAATATAAAAGAGTGAGGTTTCAAGAGTGGAGTAATTAGGGTGGTTCCTGTGGCTCAGTGAGTAAGGCTCCGGCCCCATAAACTGAGAATCGTGGGTTCAAACCCAGCCTCTGCCAAACTGCAACAACAACAACAAAAAAAACTGGATTAATTGATATGGCAAGTGCTGACTGAGGCCAACTCAGTGCCAGGCACAATGTGTGCACGTTGGGCCACCAGGTGTGGAATAGTCTCAGGGGTGCTTCACTTCCTTGATATTGAAAACCACCTGAACCCAAGGATGCTGGGTTCAAGGTGAGGCTGTGTCCTATCCAGCCCTCCCCATTAAGTCCCCAGAAAACGCAAAGTGCAAAAGGCTCTCCATTAAATATAGGAGTTAGATGACTTCTGGTACCTAACACTCCCCAAACAATACTAGTTCTCTGCCCTGAGTATAGATTAGAATCACCTGGAAATTTGGAAGGAACTATAATATTTAGGTCCTACTGTATATCTGTGCTGTCCAAAATGACAGCCACTATGGCTATTTAGCACTTGAAATGTGGCTATAACCACATAGGAAAATGGTAATATTTTTAATGCATTGGGTCAAATAAAACATTAAAATTAATTTATTGGTTTCTCTTTATGTTTGATAAAGTGGCTACTGGGAGCTAAAATTACACTCATGGTGGCATCATGTTTCTGTAATGGGAGCACCAACCCAGACTGTGGCTTTCCAGGCTTGGTGTTTGTTAGATGACCCTGGTTCTTTCAAAAATGAAGATTCTGATTCCACAGCACTGGGCTGGCCTCAGTATCTGGGTTTCTAACCTGGGTACTCAGGTGGTGCTGCTGTAGCTGCTTCCTGAACACCTGCTGAGTAGCAAGACCCACACCAGCTACATCTGGGCTTCTCTCTGGCTACAAGACCCTGGACGTGTAAAGGCACCTGGGTGGATTTTAATCCAGAGTCTGTCCTGGGAACTAAATAAAGGCTGGTAAAAGTGCATGTGATTGTTGATTCTGTAGATTGAGGTTGGTTGTAGATTCTGGCCCTGAACACCCTATCATGTGCTCTACCCACATTGCACCAGGCTCTAAAGTATATAGTGCCTAATTCAATATCACAACTGAACTCTACCCCTTATTTCTGACCTGATTTTCAGAAGGTACACAGTGAATTGCTTGAATGCAACTGTATCTCCATTGTGCTGATTGTAGGGAGATAGGCCCCACCTGCCAGAGTCCTGGATCCAGACTTCCTTGAATGTGCCAAGTCCTTCTCCTCCTCTTCTGTCTTTCCCCAATGTCTGCTATATGATGCCTCATAGAATCAATGGTGACTGTGCTGGGTTTGCACATGATAAGGTATACTTTAGTTTGCATTATAGTATACAACATAAGTCATGAGAAAAACAAAATACTATACTTTCTAACTGAGCAAACTTTCATTAGGGGTGATGAAACTTGTCCCAAGCAATTTTTGTCCTTTACAACCCTTGTATGGGCCAGGACAGACCCAGCACTTAGACCTTCCAAGGTGCTAAGTGAAAAGGAATACTGGTGAACTAATTGGTACTTGGTCCAAAGGGTTTATTTCTGAGGTTACCATTGGATCCACCCACTTGGCCTCATCAGAGAAAGTGGCTCTGTGCTGTGATCCCAATAACTAGAAATTATTAGAAATGTTGGCAGCCCCAAAAGCCACTGCTTCCCAAGATCTCCTTCATTCTAAATAGTATAACAGGTAAGTTCTGGATCTCAGTCCTGCCAAGATCCAGAGATATCTCAACTCATGCCCAAGGGAATCTCTTCATCTATCTGGACTTGTGCAGCGATAGCCCATCTCATCTTAGAACTCTTCATTTTGTCACACTAGTAAAAGGGAGCTTCGAGTGCATTTGTCTAGTCAGCAGGATGAGACAGAAATGCAAAGAAACAAGTGTTATATTTCTATATTATGAAATTATGTTTTCTTCATTCAAAGTATATATGGAATGTTTATATTTTCATAGGATGTAAATCTGTGCCATCATATATGTTGAATTGGAAAGCAAGCAATATCCATGGTCCCTGCCCTAATGGATCTTACATGTTAAAGAAAAAAAAACATTAGATAATTTGCAATAAACAGAAAGCCTACTATAAAGAAGAGACACATGTACAAAATCTTTCTGGTAGGATAATGGCCCTTGTCAGGAGTTCAGGAAAGATTCACCAGGAAAATTTCTGATTTGGGGGAAAGAATTAATGAAGTTGAAGTTAATGAGATGCTGGAGCCTTTGCAGAATGATGAGCTCAGCTTCCGTCTGCCCCTTTGCTGAGCTACTCATTTTTCTTCCACAGCACATATGACCTTGGATGTTGACAAAGCTAACGAGGTCCTCATCATTTCTGATGATCTTTTGAGTGACCACTTTGGGTGTATCAAACAGGATCTGAAAGGTTGTGCTGAGAAACTCAGCTTCAGAATTTGTGTCCTGGGCTCCCCTAGGTTCACTCTGCCAGCTGTTATGAGGAGGCAGATCTGGGAGTTTACAAAGAGTCTGCTTACCAGTGTGGAGAGATCCAACTGGCTTTAGAACTTGGATTCTGGACACTGAGTTCGAGAAAGGGAACTCAGCCAGTACTGTGCCTCCAACTGCACAGAGAATCCCTGGTTACACAGAGTAGGTATTTTGCTGGATATTTGCTCACAAATATGACTTTTTATCACCTTAGTAATGGGCCCCATGTTTTCACATGGACCAGTGTCTCTCCAAGCATCTTATTTCTCCAGCATAGCCCAAGATGAACCAGTTAAACCAAGAACATCAAAAACTGTTATTGGAAATTACATTTTATTCATGTCTATGACCTTTTCCACTTAGTAAACATTTTCTTCAAAGTAACCACAGACAATTATGGAACATTTTATAAATCACAAGCATAAATAAATAAGAAATTAAATTATATTATAAGTATTAACTAAAACCATATTCACACTCTTTTGGTCTCATGTTTATATATCTTTTACTATAAATATGTCTTAAACTCTCAGATCAATTTTTATTTTATAATAATAGTAATTATTTTTTTGAGACCAAGTCTCATTGTGTCATCCTGGGTAGAGTGCTGTGGTGTCATCATAGCTCACAACAACTTCAACTCCTGAGCTCCAGTGATCCTCTTGCCTCAGCTTCTGGAGTAGCTGGGACTATAGGCTTTTGCCATCATGTCTAGCTAGTTATTTTCTATTTTTAGTAGAGAGGGTTCTTACTCTTGCTCAGTCAGTTCTCAAACTCACAAGCTCAAACAATCCACCCACCTCAGCCTCCCAAAGTGCTAGGATTATGGGTGTGAGCCACTGTGCCTGACCCCAGATCAATTTTTAAATAGTTTTCTATTTATTTCTATAAAATTGACTTAATCTATTCTGGAGGTTATGAATTAAACTGTGATAACCAAGCCTCCTACCCTTAAAAAGAAAATTCCATTGAATCCATTAGTCCTAGCCCCCTCAAGGGTGAGGAGAACTCTGAGAAGAGGCCTGAAGATAAGGGAGAGTGTGTAGGGAGGGGAAAGAACTATGAGGGTAAACTTGAAGATAAGAAAGTGCATAGGGAGGAGAGGCTTGATGTACCCTTGCCCCCCCCCTTGTACTACGCAATTCCTCCCACCAAGGCTAACTGCAATGATTCAGCTTCTGTACCTCTGCCTGCTTGCTGTGATGCAGAAATAGGATATAAAGACCCATTTGATCTGTCATTCCAGGTTGCTTGCAGCATAAGGCAATGATCCCCTGCAGGTGTAATAAATTTCTATTTGCATACAAGTGGGGTCCGTGTCTCTTCTCAGCTGTGTGAGTCATAAAAAAACTAACCTTAGGATATCAGATAATGTAATTTTTTAAGTTGCAGGGAAACAGTACCTCTTATTTATAGCAAGAAGGTATGAATGCATAAACAGTAGAGACGTGGATCAATTCCAGTATAATATCCACAACTGAAAAGACAACACACTGCATGATAAATGCAGCAGCACATGCGGGTGTGTGGAGGGTGACGGAGGCTGGGTGGGTGTCAGGAAGGTGGTGTGGACTTGATGGGCTGCAAAATGGGCTAAAGCCCAGTGACAGATGGGACTCTGTCCTTTAATCCTACATAGCATGTATTTTAGCACTTTGTCTTGGGAGATTGATTATTTCTTATTGCTTTCATGTGCCATTACCTGGAGAGCCAAAGGCTGTTTCTCATTTCCTCCCTACTCTTCTCTCTTCCTTCCTTGGTGCATGAAGGAGGATGGGGCAGGAGAAACTTCCTCCATGCTTGTCAACCAGCCACATCCATCTACTCTAGACCCTTGTCCACAAAAAGCACATTTCCTGAGTAACTCAGGGCCACACCCCCAATGACCTATCAGTTATGCTGTGTCCTTTCTACTTCTGCAGAAGGGCAGTGGAAGACAGTCCCCACTGAGTGAGGGGTGAGGAAAATTCCTTTAAATCAAAGGGAAAAATAGCTCGTCCTTGCCTAAGATATAACTGTTCTTTTCCTGGTTCCTTTGTTTTTCAATTGCTCTCCATCTCTCTGCTCTGCTGCCTTTCTGTATGGACTCATTCGTATGAAGTCATGGCCTACACAGGCTCCCTGAACCCCATGATCTCCCTGAAACCCAGCTTTGATTCAGATGACTCTGTTTGGAAGCCAGTCAACAATGGCATCAGATGTGCAAACTTAGTATAAATTGTTACTTAGTCTCTCTGGACTTCTGTCAGAAAGACGTCTACAGATCTTTCCACAAGGAATGCTGTTCTGCTCCAAAAGTGCCCTCTTTGCACCCACAGAGGGGAATTTCTCTTCATGCTTTTGAAATGCATGAGAAGGTACTGTGATAATGAAGGTTATTCAACAATAATAACTGCACATTAAACAGCATCTGGGATTCACTCCCTTCCTGAGCCCCATCTACACCACAGACTCACCCTGAGACACCTGAATAACCCCAGAGGGGAGAAAGGGCTGGGTCAGAAGGGCAGGCCCTGGCCCTGCAGGAGGAGGCAGCAGTGAGGTCCAGCTTTGGCCTGGACACCCCACACCTAGGGGATTCCCTGCACCTGGGCAACTGAATTTGATTTTACTTTTCCTTCCAGCTGTCCAGAATGTTCCAGCAGGCATCTGGTCCCAGAAATTGTTTCATCTTGTTTAGAGTAAGGGATTCTGAAAGTAACAGAAGCTAAAGGAAAGAAGAAGAAATATCAATTTATAGGTGGTGAGATGGGTAAGGGAAGGCAGAATGTACACATGTCCCCTTTGCTCCACTGACTGTATTTTTGGCAATTCAGGAGAAGCAACAAAATAGAGGAAGCAACACTTTGGCCTCAATCGAGTGTGACCATGCAGGTGACATGAGTGGACATTAATGCGTTTGGGCACTGAAGGATGTCCTCAGGTTGTCTTCCTAGGAAACAGACCTCACAACCATATTGTTCTAAGTGTAGTGGGGGAGGACCATCAACCCCACCCTATGCCATCAGACCTCTTGCTCCTTACAGGCTCAGGATGTGGGCTTGGCCTTTCATCCTCAGTCCTGGAGGATTCTCCCTTCCTCTGAATTAGTTTCATCCTGAATCAGTTTTCATCCTGGGACCAGTCACATGAAGGTTGCTGGGTCAAGCACTCAGGCTTCAGCAGGATGTTAACAGACACTCTCTGCCAACAGCCCATGACCTCAGCATGGAGCAGCAAAGAGCTCTCAGTGCCTTGAAGATCTGAGCCCTGAGGATATCAGGGACCAAGGCCACCTCTCTAGGTCCTAAAGAAGAGAAGTTTATGGGTCCCCAAAACCCACCCTAGTAACACTGTCCTCCACCACCTCTGACCTCCCCAGGGATCCAGCATCTTTGTGAGTTGCAGATTCAGGTGCTGACACCTCTGAAGGCTGAAAAGTGGAGGCCTCCACCTGAGCCTCAGAGAAGCTGGAGCTTTGAAAATGTTAAAGGCTTTGATTAGACATGAGGACAAGCAGAAGAGGTCACCTCATTACTCCTCCCAAATGCCTCTCTCCCAAGTCAGCTGACTTAATGCAGTTCTTTTTGTTAAGTTTCTGAATTGCATATTCATAGAACCAGAGTAAGAGATATGTGTAAGAGATATAGCTTACATATTATGTAGTGTCCAGGTTTTCCCCAAAGACTACACAAAAAGACAAGCTGAATTTGCAAAGGAGTCTCTTTATCTAAGAGCCAGCAACTGCCTCAGTGTCTCAACGAGGGGTTTCTGAGAGCAGCCCTGAGTACTTAAGGGGTCAGATTTTTAAGGCTTAATCTGCATCTTGGTTGGCACGCAGGCTGTCCAGGTGCACTCAGGTGTGGGTAGAATAGCAAGCAAAAATTGTACAGAAGCAAAATTTTTGCAGTTAGTTAGCCACACATCATACATCTTTGTTTTAATATTTTCTCATACATCTTGGGTTTAATATTTTCCCCACATCTTAGTTCTAGTACTTTTCCTCCATATATCTTTGTCTCAGTATTCATACATCTTATACTGTTTACAGGTCAATTTGGGGACAATTGGTTCATTTCCCAGGCCTAGGAGTTAGCCAAGCAAGAAACTGGGAATGAACTAGAAACAAGAAATCAATTAGTACTTTCCCATTTATCTTGGGGGTAAACTGGATTTATTTATTTATTAAAGCTTGCAGTCTGGAAATTTGCCAGGAGTTAACTGGTATTTTCCCATCATGGTCAGGCCTAAAAAATCCCCCCTTTTCTTCTAAATTAGTCAAATCATTGACTTATGGGTGGGTATAGGGTTGGGTACAGGGTCATATTGATTTCTAATTATCATAAGCTTGCAGTGCTTATACATTTTCTAACATAAGCAGCAAGTTGACTTAAAATGCAGGGGCCTGCTGCCAGGAGGAGAAGGAGAAGGAGTGGTCCAGCTTCAGCTGTGAGTAGAGCTGTGAGTCATGGTGACCAGGAGAATAAGGATTGATGCCAGTTATTATTTTCTTCCTGGTGATAATATTTGTCTTTTAAATTTTACAGACCAGGGATAGCGTTTTTCTAATAACTCTGGATTGGTTTGCATAGAAACAACAATTTTTACCTAAGGCTACACATAGTTATCCCTCTTTCATAAAGAGGAGGTCTAGTCCCCTTTGGTTTTGCAGGACTACTTTAGCCATAGAGTCAATTTGTGTTTCAAGTCGGGAGACAGAGCTTTATAGAAGTCCCAAATCTTGTGTAACTTGCTGGCTGAGGTATTTAAAGTTGGTGTCCTGCATGACTAGTGAACTGGCCCCTAATGCTGTGGACCCTGCTATGCCTGCTGAAATTAGGAGGGGGATGAGTATGGGGATTCTTTTTATTTTTCTGGGATTGGGACTGAAGTTTAGGTCTAGGTGTTCTTTTCCCTCTTCCCCATCATATATGTACACTTAGGGTATAATGTGAACTAATATACATATGATTGGAAGCCCATTTGAAAATAAGTTGGTAGAGGCACGGTGGGTCAGGCCATTTGTATAGGCAAACCAAGTTTCAAAGGGGGCTTTGTAATATAAGAGTTGTGGGTCTCTGCCTTATTTCCTTGTACTGCTAGACTGCATGAGTTTTTATAGGGTGAACCCTTGAGGTTCTAACTAGGACAGGTTATGCACAACCCTTTCCCCTATAGAACCCCTAGGGTGAGTTTTGGTTGATGCCAATTACATGGGGTAGAATTCACTATACTGACTTCTCCTGAGTTTCCAGCTGGTGTATACTCAGTTGTGATGGATGGGTTGACTCCTACCCTTACATAGTAAAGAGGGCTAAGATTTCAGGCATAGCCAGCAATCTCTGGTCAGGTTGTTAAGGGAAGTGTCTAGGAATCCATACACAGCATCTAACATTTGGAGGAAGAGGAATAACCTGGGGTGAGGAGTCAGGCTTTTCTGATTAATGAGGTTACTAGGAGTGGGCTCCGTCCAGCATATAAGCCAAGTTTGGGTTGGGGCCAAGGGAGATTTAATTCTGTATTGGGCCTATGGGCCTGACTGGGACAGAAAACTTATGGCATTGGATTGTAAAAGTGGTTCCGTGGACCCTCCCATACACATAAAGTCTGAGCCCCCAAGTTTTTCCTGTTTCCCATATATGGTCATAGATGTTGGACCAACTTTTTGCTTTGTAGGGGCCTTACAGGTGGGGTTTGAGGTGAATTTAATGTCTAGCCAATCATCTCAGTGAGTCCAAGACACCTCTCTTTCGCAGCCCCAGTGTTTGCAATAAAAGTCTTCCTGTCCCCTACAATCTGAGTCTCTTCCTGCATGACAGGCATAGTACTGGGTTCCCCATAAGTTTTTCTCTACGTCGGAACAACCACCACAAGTGTAGACACTGCTTCCTGTGTTGGGATCTCCCCATCCCCAACTAAGTGCGTGGGCACCTCCCCCTCTTGGTAGGGGTATACCAAGGTTACAGAGATCTACTTTAAAGGTTCGCTGTTTGTCAGTGGTAACATTCTGAATTATTTCACCTGTTTCAGTACATCTAAGTTCCCAAACCCAAGATTGGGGGTTATGGGGAGTTGATTCCCATCCATCTCCTCCCTGTGGGAGGAGTAGCCATGTGGGAATGCAAATTAGTAAGTTCTTTCTGGAAAGTCATCTGGAACACACCTATTTTGAATTTATAATTGAACCCTGTCTTAAGTTGAGGAATGTTCTAAGCATATCACTTTCTCCCCATGTTAAGGTTTAACGGTCCCGTGTGGAAGTCAGGCACTGTCTGTGAAGACATACATGGTCACTCTCTTGATCAATCATCTTTGAAGATAAAATTGAAGTCATAGGAAAAAATTTGGTGAATCTCACTTGGTGTATAAGCATAAATCTGTTTTGACTCAAAATATGTGGTTTAATAAGGTGTACCCATCACTCAGTGTTAGAATTGGTGTGTTTTCACATGCATGAAGTCATTTTTGAATTGGTATAAATATTCAATTTAACTTATCTTGTATTCAAATGAAATGGAGATGTTTATTTTAATTGTCAGAAAGAAGAGCTTTATGAAATTATGCTTATGTGTCACTATTTTATGATAAATACCTGGTGAATAATTTTTCAAATAGATATGTCAGTATTATTTTGTTCACAGTATCAACTAGAAAAATACATATATACCTATCCTTTAGCATTAAAAAGTAATGAATTGATGATATGAATCAATAAAATTATAAATCTTGATGACATCATCCGTCACTCTGTGATTCATATGTACATTGCCACTAAAATCCTTGGTTAAAAAAATTTCTCAACTCATTTGATCAAGTTGACATGAAGGTAAAGTTATGAAAAAAATAGGAGGTTGCAGGTTTTTATTTTAGGGTGATTTATAATAAAATAGGAAGTATTATTTGTTAGTCAATTGTGCAGTGATTGACCTGTGTGAGAGAGTTACACTGAGATTTTTAGATCAAGGTTTAATTTTGCCAAAATTAGGTAAATGTCTGGATAAGTTAAACAAATATGTACTAACATTAATAATAAATACTTGTTTACAGAGTTGCTTTTAAAGATTTTTCCCCACATTCTATTACTCTGAAACCAAATCTACATGACAAATCTATACATGTTTGCTACTTTAATGACAAAGATTATAAATTTTTGATTGTTGAACATAAATACTTGCTGGTCTATAATGATAACATTTGGGATTAAAATCAGGGGATAATGTTTCTTCCATGGAGAAGTCCTTTAATTTCCCCACTTTATTAAGCACGTTACATATATTATGTCACTGAATCCTTACAGTAACCCATGGGACAGGTATTACTTTTATTTCAATTTTATAAGCAAGAGAACTGTGGGGCAGCAGAGAAAAATCACAGCTGCAGACATATATTTAATAGTCATCTATGCATATATGGTAAAAAAAAAAATTAAACGTTTGTATAATACCTTATCGAGGAGCATGTGTTGGGTGAATAAATGGCCCGGGACCAATTTTTGAGACACTGTAATAATTTAAGCTTGAGGAAAGGAAAAGAAGCCTATAAAAGGATCAAAATGGAAACGGAAATCCAACAGTTGTGATAACATTGGATGACAGGAGAAGTCCAGTCAAAGGACTACAGTCTAAATTATATTTTGAATTTAGTGATGTGATAGGGATCAGGGAGAACATTTTCAATAAAATGAACAAGGATAGTAAGGAAAAGACTGAAGATTCAACAAAAATTGAGGCATTTGAAACTCAAGTAGGCAATTGTCCAAAAGACTGCACAAGAGTTGAAAATGTAAGAGCAGCGACCTGAAAGGGATTAAGAAGGTTTTTATAATGAATATTATTACTTTTAATGATAAATGATATAGTGAGGGGGGGAAATGTGAAGTGTATGTATAAAAAGGTACAACAGAGAAAAGAGTCTGCAATATTATCAGCATAAAATAAGTGAATAATAAATTTAAATATGGATAATTTATATTAATTATTAACTACTATTTAATTTTTAATACCTAATTAATAACGAATTATTATCTCAATGCACATTAAAGGCAAACAATTTTATTAAGAGATCAACATGTGCTGAGTGCTTCAACAGAATCGAGAAATAGAAAGGTAAGACAAAACCATTACCAAAAGCATTTCTTTCATTTAACGGGAGAGAAATATGTTTACATTCATATGTTAAAAATTACAAACATGTTTGAATGTTCAATCCAGCATTATTACTACAATGACCAAAATAATGACTAGACCAGGTAAAACAGAATTGGGTGTTATAAACTTCATCTGGAGAAATGACTCACTCAACATTAAAAGGAAGCAATTAGAAAAAATCTATTTTCAAGGCTGTTGTATTTGACCAGCAGGACACAGAAAGGAAGGTCTTTTGGACACGTGCATTGCCAGAGACATGAAGCAGCCCATATTTTTAGCCAGTGCACGTTATTGTTCTGGTGATCCAGGAGACTTGGGAATAGAAGCCACAGTCCTTTGGGATTTCAGCCTGAAACTAGGAAGGTTGACTGAGTATCTCTGTTGTGTCCAGATGCCTGAATCTTGAATGTCATAGAAAACTGTTCACTGGTTATAAGCAAAGAATAACATAATTAGATTTGTATTTTAGAACCATCATTCTGTTGCCTTCTAGAAGAGCATGAGGTAGGAGCTTGCTCCAATGGCCCAGTTAAGTCATCTTATAGTCTACCTTACTTAGCCTTAGAGACTTACAACAGGCTTATTTACTGATGTCACCATGGCAATAGGCTAGTATCATAAAAATGTTAATCTGATTAATCTGGGGACTGTCACATATACTTACAATTCACTGCAATGGCTCATAGACAAAGGCCCATGGCTCAACCCTTTTGCTTTTCAAAAACATCATGTAGTGTACTTAAGATATAAATCTTGTGGCATCAGCTTGGATGCAGTTAATTATAAAAATGTTTTAAAATTTAATTTAAGACAAATACTAAGGGTTTTGTTTGGTAGGATAAGGCAATATATATATATATATCACAATCATGTCTTTATTTTTCTGTTTTACAGTCTTGGGAGTTAATGAGATCAATATCTTACACCACCCTTCCATGGCAGTCTTCCCCACCCCATCTGCCAATCCAAATGTTAAGTTCTAGAAACAACCAAAAATGGCCCTCTTGGTAGCCAGACTACAGCCATGGTTTTTCAATAAAACACAAACTATTATTATATAATGCAGTAGACATCTGCTATTCAGTCTGTAAAAACACAGCTCCAAGGAAAAGAGAGTTGAATAAGTCTTTTAAAAAGTATTAATTTCAAAATATCACATTTTAGTGTTTCTTTCTACAAACTAAAAGCACTGTCAATCGAGAACGTCTTCAGCCCGGCTGAGAGCTGGTCTCGAGGCTTCAGAGAGGTAGAGGCTACACAAACAATTCTTTTCCAGGTCTTCCATTCCATCTGCGAACTGATCTGTAAAGCCGTAAGGAATGTGGAGAGACTCTGAAGTGGACTGAAGAGCTGGGCTGTGAGAAAGGCAGACAGGATGAGCGGCCTTGGCCATGGTCTTGGTTAAAGGTGCTCCCTGTCTCTTCCCTTTAAAGGAAGTGACATACATATTCCCATAAGATGCTACTGCAGCTCTGCCCACGGACCTCAAAATTTGGGGTTGAGATGGGAGGTGGCAGAGGCAGTGACTTGATAGTCTCATATCAAAATAGGTGAAAAACAAGAGACACACCCATGAAACCAATACAAGTGAAAAATCAATCAAATCATCAACTTTTAATATTTTCTATGTCATAAGATGTAATTAAAAAAAACAAAAATATTTGCATTGTAGCTATGTATTGAATAGGCTGCTTTCTAAATTCCTATTGGTAGGGGAAGGAAATACTCCTGTATCTTTATATTTTTATAGTGTGAAAATATACCTCAAAGCTTGTATTAGATCAAAATTTATCTATGTATGTATATCTAGAAATTAAGAACTGACAAGGACATAATAATTATAATTAAATAAAAAAGCTATTATATCTTTAATACGATGCTAAAGATGATTTTTTTAAAAATTCATACCCTTAGTAATTATAGTGATTTCTTATCAAACAAAAGTGATGTCCCAATATAAAATAAAGGACCCACACGTATGCACAAAGCCCACTAAAAGGCATAAATGCAAATAGCTTTCAATGCCTCACTAAACTTTGAATTTTCCTCATATTAGTTCCACAAGCCATGGAAGATTAGAAGCATCAATTAATTAATTTATATGATCCTCTATTAATCTGGTCACCTAACAAATACCTGCACATTCACCGTGTGCTGTGGTTGGTACCAAAAATGAAGAATTTTTTTTTTAGTGAAAAGTACATTGACAACCCTGACACAAGAAAGCTGACAGCAAAATGGCAGAGACAGAGGTCATTCCTGAGTGACAGCAACAGGATGGCTCATTTCCCCCACAGCAAAAATCATTTGGCAGCTATCCATGGACAAAAGTGCCTTTTAGGGACCTGAGGCATCGAGATGGCAGGATGTAAAAACCTGGAGTAGCCCAAGAGGAGGATCGTTTGGGGGAATCCATGCTCAAATGGCAGGGTCATTTTTTTGGTTTCAGACCTACAAATGATGGCACACACTTAGGACTTAAATTTATCTCCATTTGGCCTTTGTCCTGCCACCAGCACCATCCAGCAAGGGATGTGGGTGTAGTCATGCCAACCTGTACTTCAGGTGACAGGTTCTATGGCTTCAGCCCTGGCTGTGGACCTTGAAATGGCCCATGATCCTGGGGCAGACCCTCTCAAACACTGTCTGACAGCCATCCTTCCTGAGCAAAAATCCCCTGCAAGACAGATCCTTCTATGGCCCTAGGGGAAACTCTAGTCCCACAGAAGAAAAATGAAATGGCTTTTTAACTCACTTATGACCCTCTTGGCCATGGGCACAGAACAAAAATACCCATGAAGGGAAGCAAACAGAGACAGGTTTATTTGTACACCCATGTACAAAACTGCGGACATCTGTCTGACTATAGGTTGCAAAGCTGCCCTGACACTTGATCTGCCCCCTCTAAGCTGTGTTCCAGAAGTAGCTCTTCCCATTCAGGAAGGCAGTGGGTGGCATGGTTCTCCATGCACCGGGGAACATCTATAATCCCGCCATCTGCAGAACCAGTGGCAAACCCTGAAGGGATCATTTTCTCAGCTCCACCCCTTCTGACAAAAAGAAATGTACAGAAAAATATATACAATAGAAACATAATACACATATTTCTAAAGTGACTTATTCCACAGAATAGATCAAAAAACATTAACAACTTTAAAAATATGAAAATCATGTCTTTTTTTTTCTTTTTTCTCTTTTTTATTTTGTTGTTTGAAAGCAATTATTATTTATTTTGAGAACTTTTTTAAACGATTGCATTTTCCAGGTTTTATTTTTTTATTGTCGGGGATTCATTGAGGGTACAAAGATCCAGGTTGCACTAATTGCATTTCTCAGGCAAAGTCCCTCTTGTAAATGTTTTCCTCCCATATATTTTTTTCAACCTCAGTCACATGTTGTGGGAAATCAACTGCAAGAGGAAACTTTAGAAATTCACAAATATGTAGAAACTGAGCAGCGTGCTACTAAACAACACATGAGTCTTAGAAGAAATCAAAATGAAAATTAAAAAAAAAAATTAGAGCCAAACAAAAATGAAAAAACAACATACCAAAATGTGGAATATAGCAAAATTAGTATTTTTTTTTTTTTTGAGACGGAGCGTCAAGCTATCCCCCTGGGTAGAGTGCCGTGGCATCACAGCTCATAGCAACCTCCAACTCCTGGGCTCAAGTGAGTCTCCTGCCTCCGCCTCCCGAGTAGCTGGGACCACAGGCGCCCGCTACAATGCCCGGCCATTTTTTGGTTGCAGCCATCATTGTTGTTTGGTGGGCCCGGGCTGGGGATTCGAACCCGCCACCTTGGGTGTACGTGGCTGGCGCCTTAGCCGATTGAGCCACAGGCGCCGAGCC
>CAUYQV010052653.1:0-21192 GCA_963574575.1 Galagoides demidoff
GCCTCCCAAGTAGCTGGGACCACAGGCGCCCACCACAATGCCCGGCCATTTTTTGGTTGCAGCCATCATTGTTGTTTGGCGGGCCCGGGCTGGGGATTCGAACCCGCCACCTTAGGTGTACGTGGCTGGTGCCTTAGCCGATTGAGCCACAGGTGCCGAGCCACATTATTCAAATTCATGTTATTTATTCCATAACGTTCATTGCTCCTCTCTTCCCTTTTCTTCAGGCTTACAAATCTTACCCTGTAAGTCAGTCAACCTTCTATATCTCTGAGAAAAATAAAGCCACCCAGTGTGACTTCTCTTTTCTCATCCCATTTGACCATTGAATAGGGATGTGCAACATGGTGACCCAGCTAAAAGGGAGGAGTTAGGGCCAAGGCTTCAAACCGCATTTGCAAGCAAGTCCACTGGTTTTAGTTATATCATAATGTGGTGGATCAATAATAATAATCATAGAATTTTCTGAGGGTCCATTTACTCAAATTGCATATAATACTAAGACAAAGCAGTTACTCATTTTCAAAGATTAATTATTATTATTCTCACTTGCGGTGGTTTTAGTGGTATTTAGAGGGTGAAGGGCTCTAAGCGCCCATTGCTCTTCTCCTAACATTTCTAGACTTCTCCGTATATTTGTTCCTCTCTCTCAACCAGCTACCTCCTGCCTTCTTTTCTAAGTGTGTCTCATCCTACCTCTACAAATAATTTGACCAATAAATCATGCCCTCTTTCACACTTTAAACATAATCCATCAACCTTCTCTGGAACACCTACAAATAATAGTCTCCTTGAAATTTCTGTAGAAACAAAGGCAGTTAATGAAAGTGTCACAGGGAGACTAAGAGGCAAGAGTTCCATCTAACCCTATCACCACTCTCCACAACAGCAGAACTGAGTTTATGCATCTTAGATGTAGAGTTTATAGTATATCTTTTGTTCTGGAAAGAAATGTTAACTGCTGGAAAGGACGTTTAAGAAACTTGTGGTGTACCAAATATAATTACATCTTCCGTATGCTCTTCTCTCCTTAACAAGATTTCCCCCACTAGGAAGCAACCCTGATCTTGCCTTCACCTCCAAATGACCGATAGTCATTGATCACCATCTAGTACTGCCGTCTTTACTTTCTCTTCCTTCTCATTCTCCCCCTGCTCTCCTTCTTTTTCTTCTTTTCCTTTCCATATTCCTCTTTCTCCTCCTCTTCTGTATTATCATTATTATTATCTTTTGCCTTGCCCCCCTCAAATATGTAAACTCCATAAAGACAGGAACTTTGCTGTTTTGGTGACTACATATTACCAAATGCCTAGCATAGCAATAACACAAAGTCAATACAAACTTGCTGAGAAAAAGAAAAACAAAACCAAGAAAAATTTCTTTTAAAAGATCACACATAATCTCACAATCCGAAACTGGTCATTGTTAGCATTTTAGTGAGACCCTTTTCTTTGCAGATATATACTGCATGTGCTCCAAGAAGTTCACAGCACACTCAGCAAGATAGAAATATAAATTACAATACAACACAGTAAGTGCCATGACTGGACAGAATGCTATGGTGCAGAAAAGGTAAGTCATTAATTCTGCCTGGCAAAGTTAGGAAGTATGATAAAGGCCACATTGAAAATATGAATAGAATTTACCAGATTGTGTGAAATTTTAAAGAATTTTGAACCTCCTATCACCCTGCTGTACAACTTTTTTATTCTTATTAGAACTAACACTATTAATATATGACCATCATTGCAAAGTAGAGCATGTCAAAGATTGCTACACTAGTCTTTTTTTGCTCTGAAGCGTCTGCACGTTTACACCAAGGACAAAAGACTACTGTATCCACATTCTCCCTTCTGAGGCTCCATTTTCCGACCTCTGAGGGCCAACTGCCCTCTACAGGCAGTCCCTGAGCTACAAACATCTGATTATGAACAACTCATACTTATGAATAAAAGCTATTACAGGTAATAGGTGAATTCACCTGTTCCAACTTACATGCAAATTCAATGTAAGAACAAATTTACAGAACCTATGTCATTCATAACCTGGGCTACCTATAGTACTTTAAGGATATCTTTTTTTTTTTTTATGAAAGTGGCTATATTTTTATTTTTTCTAATGTATTTATTGTTATTTTTTATTAAATCATAGCTGTGTACATTAATACAATCATGGGGTACAGTGTGTTGTTGCTATATACAATTTGAAATACTTTCATCCAACTGGTTTACATAGCCTTCATGCCATTTTCATAGTTGTTGTGTTAAGACATTTATATTCTACTTTAAGAAAGATTCACATGTACCCTTATAGGATAAAAGTCATCTGGAGAACACTTAGAGAACTAAAAATAGACCTGCCATTTGATCCCATAGTTCCTTTGTTAGGTATATATCGAGAAGAACAAAAATCACACTACAATAAAGATATTTGTACCAGAATTGCTAAGTCATGGAAGCAGCCCAAGTGCCCATCAACCCATGAATGGATCAATAAATTATGGTATATGTACACCATGGAATACTATGCAGCCATAAGGATATCCTTAAAACTTTGCCTTCTTTTTCTCTGTTGATTAGGGACAATGAGCATTTTTCAATGTGTTTGTTGGTCATTCGCCTGGAGGGAGGGTGATTGGTACACTCTCACCTAAGGTGCACATGTAAGGTGCACAGCACAGCCCCTGGGTGCAGGGCTCAAATATAACTTGAATTAACCTAAGAAATTCAAACAATGTAGCCTCATCATTTGTAGCCTTAATCATTTGTAGCCTCATATTAATCTGAAATCAAAAATAACTAAAAAATAAAAATAAACCTTACCTACTGATAGGAATTGGGGAAATTAATCCTCAAAGAAGATGTAAAACTTATATCGTAAATAATTTCATCTTTAGTCATGACCTCAGCTCTTTTAGCCCTTAAAAAATATGAAAAATATAAGACAGGGAGAGAGAGAACCAGTGATTGGAGGTGAAGGCCTATAATTCCCGCTTTACTTAATACACTGGGTTTCATGCTTCACATTCATTGTCTTAAACACGAGCAACACCAGATCTATGCCTGGGATTATTAAATATTCTGCCCCTCATAAGAAGATCAAGACCATGAGGATACTATCTAAGTATGGTCTGGGCATTTTGTTAATGAAAAATAAATTTACATTAAAACTCTTTAACCAGTTTCTGATCTTGAAAGCCTGAAATTTCATAGCATTGAAAATAAATGAATCCAACTGACATATGGACCAACATGATGTCGGCCACAGAGTCATGTCATCCCAAATTTGGAGCAGAGTATAAAACAAAGATTAATAGAGGTGACCAGGGAGTTCTAGGTAGAGCAAAGAGTTAGAGCAGTGTTTTTCAACCTTTTCTATCTCATGGCACACTTATTATGTTGATCAAAAAACGAGTAAAAAACAAAAAAGAATATACTTACTGTGTTTTGAACTTCTTTCAAAAATAATTTTTTTCAAAAATAATTTCATTAATGATCTATAAAAATTTTCATGGCACACAAGTGTGCTATGGCTCACCAGTTGAAAATCATGAATTAGAGATCAGGGAAAGCCTATCAGGAAGACTGAGAGGTTTACTGTGGCAGAAGTGAAGGATACATAAACAGGAGAAAGAATTGAATGATGAGATAAGAAGGGTGGGTTGGGGCAAGATTGTGAGAGGCAATGTTTGCTAATTTAAGGCTTGTATTTTACATATCACCATAAATGTTTTTTTGCCATTGACTTTCCCAAGGTCATTCAGCTAGAAGAGCAGGATTAGACCTGCAGAGCCCCAAGTGAACCAGAAAACAAGCTGGCATTTCATTTTTTCATACACATTTGAATATTTTCTTTTTTATTAAATTTCAGATTAATATGAGGTTACAAATGATTAGATTACATTGTCTGATTTTGTTGGGTAAAGTCCAAGTTGTAGTTGAGCCCAGGACATTTCAAATTGTTCAGTCAGGTGGTGTTGCAACCCAGTAATACATGCTGAGAAAGATATTTCCCGGGACCAACCTTATTTCCACTTCCTCCTTTATACTGTTTTTAAGTCTGGGCGCAGCCTTGGTTTTTTTGGTTTTATTTTGGGTTTTGTTGTTGTTGTTTGGCACACAAATATAGACAGAAATAGAAATAATGGTTTTGTCTATATAAAGTTAAGACTGAAAGAAACTTTGCAAAACAAATATAATTTATGTAGATTAATGATTTGGAGGAAAAAAATTCTAGCTGAACTAGAAGAGGTTGAGTTGGCAATGCACAAAATACAGTGATTTTTATAAATTAAGAACAAGATATTATAGTTTAAAAATTATTAATATTACTAATCTGGGCACAATGATTCATTCACAGTGTTGGGAATCCTAACACTCTGAGAGACTGAGGTAGGAGGATCATTTTAAGTCAGGAGTTCAAAACCAGCCTGAGCAAAAGAGTGAGACCTACTCTCTACTCAAAATAGAAAAATTAGCCAGGCATCATGGAATGTGTCTGTACTCACAGCTACTCAGAAGGATTTCTTGGGGAATGAATTATAATGATGTCACTGCACTTTACCTAGGCTAAAGAGTGACACTCTGTATAAATAAATAAATATTAAAATGATTTAGAGGTCAGCAAATTTTTCTAGAGAGAGCCAGATAATAAATATTTCAGACTTTGAGGAACAAATGATCTCTTTACAACTACTCAACTCTGCCATCGTAGCATGAAAATGCCCATAGACTACATGTTAAGTCTAATAGAAAGAACCTCATTTATGGGTATTGCAATTTGAATTCCATATAATTTTTTTCATATCCAAAATATTCTTCTTCTTTTGTTCTATTCAACTATTTAAAAACTTAAAAACCATTCTTATCAATTCTTCGTTTGGCACTGTAGGGACTCAGTGTAGAGAGGATGAAAGTCACCATGATACTATGACAATTTCCTTTCTGCTTTGTCCTTCAAGTCTTTTTTCATCCCTAAACTTAATAAATATAAATGGAAATTTTAAAAAGTGGGAAAATATATAATTTTTATGATTTATCTGGTTGCCTGGTGCCTTAGCATTGTATGAGAGTCAGAAGGGGCCTTTTACAAAAAATAAGGAGGAAGGTTCTTTTTATAGTAACTACCAAAAAGTAAGTCCTCAATTATAATCTTTTTAAGAAAATTACCAAGTAGCCTCAGTTATCTCCTTAAAGGCATTTGATAAATATATTTATATTTTAAATCCCAGGGATTATTTAGATTTTATTCTGTTATTACATAGCTGTTATCATAGGAGCACTCAAGCACCACACTACAAATGGAGTCTGCTAAATATATTCTAGTTTAGTGCAGCAGGAGAAGGCAGAGATGTCCCAGTTTAGTCAAGCCCACTTTCGATTTTGCAGGTCACTCACCAGCCCTTCAGTTCATGAAGTTTCTCTCTATTTCTGGAATAAAAACTTTCCTTGCCAAAAGAACACTTCAACCATGTCAACTCTGCAAGAAGAGAGCTGATGGGACTGATTTCTCTGCTGGATGTTGTGAGCAAGACAGCATAAAACTGACAAGCTTGAGGATTCAAATGAAATATTCCAATTAAAGTGCGCTTGAGATGCAAAGACCAGTACCCGTAGCAATATATATGCCAAGAAGAAAGAAAAGAGCATAAATGCGACCAATGTCATGGAAGAAAAAATTCATGTGTGGGGAAAAATTCAAATGAGGAGTTTCAATCTATTTTTTTAAAAAGCAGGGAATAGACAATAGGATAGAGATAGGCGTTAACATAACCCTGCAATCAATACAAGACACTGTGCATTGCAGTGTGTAGGCCCAGGGAACGTCTAATGGGAATAAGAGGTAAGAAACAGCTTCTTTGTGAAACTGCCTGATTCTCAACAAAACGGTATTTTCATTTTTCCAAACTCATCGTCAAGAGTCTTTCCATTTCAGTATATTATGCTTTGATTGTACATGACTTATTTCTGCCTCCCTTTCTCTCTCCTCCCCTTGTCTCTCTGCCTCTTTCCTCTTCAGATGTGCTTCTTTGTCCTTCTTAATTATTTATAAGAACGTGAGAAGAATCTAGTGAACCAGCCCAACTTAAAAATATAGAGACAGGAGTACAATGAATTCTTCTGAGAAAGATCCAGAAAAGGCAGCAGTGGTGAACAAAGCCAGAGTACCAGACAGACATGCATGAGAGCAAAGAATCTACCAGTGAAGTCTCAAACTGGTACCACGGGCTGCACTCGGCCTACGGATGTGTATTTTGCCTTTGGTCTGCATTTTGTTGACTCACATAATACGTAAAATGTATTTGAATTAGGTACGAACATTACTGAACCTAGAGATTTTACATTAAAATACAATTTTCTGATTCACTTCATATTATTCACATAATATGTAAAATGTATTTGAATTAGGTGCCATCATTACCAAGCCTAGAGATTTTACATTAAAATACAATTTTCTGATTCACTAATCCTGTTCTTCTAGAGGAAGGACCTTGGGAAAGTTGCCCTCTCTATGTCTAAATTCTCTTACCTATAAAATGGGGTAAAGAATTTAACTTGTTTTATAGAGTTTTTGTGAGGATTAAATGACAATGGCCTGACAGTACTTATAACAATACCCAGCGCAGTGTGACTATGTAACAGATAGTAGGTGTTAGTGCTCATAATACTTGTTGCCTTTGACAAACTAAGCCTTGAAACTACGGGTCAAGCATTGAAAAGAACCCAGGAAAATGACTTAAAATTGATCCACAAAGCATACTTTATGAAATAGATCAATAAATGAGATCAATAAATAACTCCCAACATGATTTGTTTTGAGACAGCATTGCACATATAAAATGACATGAAAAATCATCTTTTGAAGCATCTTTCAGTTTCAAAATTGTATATAAATAAAAGTGTGCACAGGACAGCAGAATTTTCTTCTTGAAAGTAACTAAAGAAGCACACTTCAAAATATTTTTTGCAGTCTTATGAGTTAATAAAAGAAATCATCTGAAGCAACATAATGGAGGCAAAATATCCTTAATCCTTAATTCAAGTTTAGAGGAATAGAACTTCTAAAACATACATTAAAAAGTGAACAAAAGGTTACCATTTTTAAAAATACATTTCAAAAAAATATACCACAGTAAATTAGTGTTTTTTTAATTATACCATTATCTAAAATCTAAAACAAGCCAGGGTACAGTGGCTCATACCTGTAATCCTAACACTCTGGGAGGCCAAGGTTGAGGGATCACCCGACATCAGGAGTTAGAGACCAACCTGAACCATAATAAAACCCCATCTCTACTACAAATAGAAAAGCTAGCCAGGCATTGTGGTGGTGCCTATAGTCCCAGTTACTGGGGAGCCTGAGACAAGAGGATTGTTTGAACACAGGAATGTGAGGTTGCTGTGAGCTGTGAGACTATGGCGCTCAAACCAGGATGGCTGAATGAGACTTTATCTCAAAAAATAATAAATAAATAAAAAAAAATAACAAATGGATAAACATTTACATGTAAGAAAAAGAAATGTAAAAATCAAGTATAATTCTTTTGTTTTCAATTTCATTTAATTCTGCTATAATTTTGGTTATATCTTTTCTTCTGCTGGGTTTCAGATTGGAGTGTTCCTCCTTTTCCAGTTTCTTGAGATGTTGTGTTAAGTTATTAACTTCCTCTCTTTCCCTTTTCTTGACAAAGGCTTGCAGTGCTACAAATTTTCCTCTTAGGACTGCCTTTGCAGTATCCCAGAGATTCTGATAACTCATATTTTCATTATCATTTTGTTCCAAAAATTTGGTAATTTCCTTCTTGATCTCATCTCTGACCCATCTATCATTCAGCATAAGGTTATTTAGCTTCCATGTTTTTGTATGAGTCTGCAGATTCCTGCTGTTACTGAGTTCAACTTTTATTCCATGATGGTCTGAGAAGATGCAAGGAATAATCTATTCTTTTAAATTTGCTGAGGTTAGACTTGTGACCTAAAATGTGGTCGATTTTGGAGTATGTTCCATGGGCCGATGAGAAAAATGTGTATTCAGTTTTGTTAGGATGAAGTATTCTGTAGATGTCTGTTAAATTCAAATGCTGAATGGTTAAGTTTAAATCTAAAATTTCTTTGCTAAGCTTCTTATTGGAGGATCTATCCAACACTGCCAAAGGAGTGTTAAAATCTCCGACTATGATAGAGCTGGGAGAAATCAAATTGCTCATGTCTATTAGAGTATCTCTTATAAATTGAGGTACATTCTGGTTGGGTGCATAAATATCGATAACTGAAATCTCATCATATTGAATATTACCCTTAACAAATATAAAGTGACCATCCTTATCCTTGCTTACTTTTGTTGGTTTAAAGTTTATTGTATTTGCAAATAAAATTGCAACACCTGCTTTTTTCTGCTTTCCATTCGCCTGGAACAGATGACCATCACTTCACCCTGAGTCTATATTTGTCTTTTAGGGTAAGATGGGATTCTTATATGTAGCAGATATCTGGCCTGAGTTTTTGTATCCAGTCAGCCATCATGCGCCTTGTTAGAGGGCAATTTAAGCCATTCACATTGATTGAGAATATGGATAAGCCTGGTATAATTTTGGGTATGGAGTTTTTCAAAAGTCCAGTGGACATCTTTAATCCTTTTGCCACTGTGGAAGTTGGAATTTGATCAAAATTTTCTGTGTGAGTTTACTTATGTGGTGGAGGATTGTGATGGTCATTATGGAGGATAAGTCTGAGAATATCCTGGAGGGCTGGTTTAGTTATGGCAAATTTCTTCAACATGTGAATGTCATTAAAGTATTTAATTTCTCCATCATAAATGAAACTCAGTTTAGCTGGATACAGGATCCTCGGTTGAAATTTACTTTGTTTTAGGAGATTAAAAGTCAATGACCACCCTTTTCTAGCCTGAAAGGTTTCAATAGAGAGATCAGAGAGATCTGCAGTCATTCTAATATTCTTCCCCTTGTAGGTTATGGTTTTCTTGTGTCTAGCTGCTTTCCCAATTTTCTCTTTCATATTAACTTTAGTAAAGTTAATTATGATGTACCTGGGGGATGTCTTATTTTGGTTGAGTGGTGAAGGGGTTCTGAAACTGTCTGCTATCTGAATTTCAGAATCTCTTGGCATGCCTGGAAAGTTCTCTTTTATAATTTCATGAAGAGCCTCTATGTTTTGTGAAGCAACATTGTTGCCTTCAGGGATTCTTATAAGGTGAATATTAGTTTTCTCCAAATTATCCCAGAGCTACTTTGAGATATCATCTAACACCAGTAAGATTAGCCCATATCACAAAATCCCAAAATCACAGATGCTGGTGTGGTTGTGGAAAAAGGGAACACTTCTACACTGCTGGTGAGATTGCAAACTAATACGTTCCTTTTGCAAAGACATCTGGAGAACACTTAGAAAACTAAAAATAGACCTGTCATTTGATCCTATAATTCCTCTATTAGGTATATATCCAGAAGACCAAAAATCACACTACAATAAAGATATTTTTATCAGAATGTTCATTGCAGCTCAATTCATAATTGCTAGGTCATGGAAGAAGCTCAAGTGCCCATCAACCCACAAATGGATCAATAAATTGTGGTATATGTACACCATGGAATACTATGCAGCCATTAAGAAAGATTGAGACTTTACCTCCTTCATGTTTACATGGATGGAGCTGGAAAATATTCTTCTTAGCACATATCTCAAGAATGGAAGAAAAAGTATCCAATGTACTCAGCCCTATTATGAAACTAATTTATAGCTTTCATAGGAAAACTATAACCCAATTTTAGCCCAGGAACATGGGGAGAGGGGAGAGGAAGAGTTGGGGAGGGTGACTGGTGGGATCACGCCTATGGTTCATCCTGTAAGGGTACATGTGAATCTCTCTAAATGTAGAATATAAGTGTCTTAATGCAATAACTAAGAAAAAGACATGATAGCTATGTTAACCAGTTGGATGAAAGTATTTCAAATTGTATATAGAAACAGTACACTGTACCCCATGACAGTATTAATGTACACAGCTGTGATTTAATTAAAAAATCAAGTATAAGTATTATTATGTATAAAAAACAAATGTAGATTGTCGAATATTCAGTGTACTACATGACATTAAAGGATTAATACCTTTATATATTGAGCACTTGTAAGTCAATAATAAAAAGTCTAACACTACATAATTTAAAAAGATTTAAGTACATAGCCATTTTCTAAAAGAGTCAATGTAGCAAGCAAAACATTTTAAACCTTAGTAGTAACCAATAAAAGTACCTTATACCACTAATGAGATTATGTATTTTACCTACAAACTGGTAGAGATTTTAACATTTTAATACTTGGTGTGAATAAGCCTCTAAAAAAGATTTTCCTTCATTGCTGTACTATTTTCTATAAACTGTGGTGAGCATTTTGCACATAAGTCTCAATGACCTTAAGAATATACCTATTTGATGTAAAATTCAACTGTTTGTAGTTTGTTCAAATAAAACAAGCTATCAAAAGGCAAAATCCTAGAAACAGTATAAATATTCAAATAAAGAGATAAGTTGATTAGGTTATAAAAAATCATATGACGTTTCCACTATATAAACATTTAGATGGCATCAGAGAAAATAAGCTAATGTATTATTTATTATTAATTATTGTTATTATATTTATTTCCTTCTTGCAGCTTTTCCTGATATTTAAATTTTCTAAAACTAGTTTTAAATGAGTGTAGCTTTTGTAAAGTTGATTTTCTTGGTAAAACATCACAGTAAAAATCAAGCAAGTTGGAAACAGAAATATGCAGAAATCTGATCAAGAAAAATCTTGCCCAAAGCTCAATGAAGCGATTCTAAGAACAGTTTCCATGGATTTTAAAAAAAAGAAAAAAGGCTTAATTCTCATATCAGGTCTACGGGAATAGGAAAGAGAAACAAGCCCTTTATTCTTGTATTAAAAAATATGAATCTATCTCCCTTGAAATGTTCTATATTTTATTCTCTAGTATTATCTTCATTAAGTTGAACAATAAACATCCATCACAAATAGTTTCAGGAACACTGTTAGTACCAGTGCACTAAAGACTCTCTGATAAGCAAAGTGAAAGATATGATCTCTTTTCCTATACTACAATTATAATGCACAAATATTTTAACCTGCCTCCCACACAAACACAGACTCATAAAAAAGAGAAGATTTTTCACATTTTCTGAAATTCCTTCATATGCAATGGCAAAGTGAGAAATAAAGTCTAATGATTAAGACCCAAGTGAGAGGCTTCATCTCATAGCCTATGGTTTAAGCAGGCCACCAGGAAGCACCCCTGGTCTAGACAGATATGACAATGATTCCCTTCTTTCTCCATTGCTTTAATCTAGTAACTTGCCTCATCTAGTAGGCCAGTAGATCTAGCCCCCTAAACTGGGCTAGATCCCCATCAGAACTTGAGCATCTTATTTCTAACTCTTGATTCTCTTAATTTCATTCCTCAGTGTCACAGAGAAGATCCAGAGAACAAGAGATGTGGCCTTTTTGATCCATGGCTCTAAAAAGAAGTCAGAAAAGCAAATCCCAATTTAAAATGGGCAAAAGAACATTTGTTTACTGTTCAAATAAAAATAATTTTTATTTTATTTTAATTTCGGATTGTAGGAGGCTGCAAATGATTAGGTTACATTGCTTGTATTTGATAGGTAAAGTCTAAGTTGTAGTTGAGCCTTATATCCAGGGGCTGTGCTATATACCCTTACATTGTGCCCATTAGGTGACAGCTACCCAATCTACCTCCTTCTTCCCTTCTCCCCTTTCATTCTCCCCCCACCCACTTGAATTTATTTCCACTTGACCCTGCAATACCATTACTAGGTATCTACCCAGAAGAAGAAAAAATCATTCTACTTTAAGGACATTTATACTAAAATGTTTATTGCAGCTCAATTGGCCAGATGTGGAATTAACCCACATGCCCATCAACATATGAATGGATTAATAGACTACAGTATAAGTATACCCTGGAATACTATTAAGCCACAAAAAAGATGAAGACTTTACATCTTTTGTATTAACCTGGATAAAGTTGAAGAACAAGATGGAAAAGCAAGTATCTGATGTACTCAATACTAATATGAAACCAGTGGATAAATAACTATATGCCCACATGAGAGATAAATACAATGTATAAAGCTTACCAAGAGAAATCAACCTTACTCACAGTTAAGCAAATGCAAATTAAAACCATGAGACATCATTTTGCACCTCTTAGACTTTCAAAGACAAAGTTTGATAATCTTTTCTGTTAACACATAATGGTGAGCTGATGCTTTTCCCACATCACTGATGGTTATTCAAGCTGATACAATATTGGTCTAGTGAGGTCAAATAAAAAATGCTTTGATCTGGCAATGCCATTTCTGGAAAATGATCAACAAATACTTATACAGGTACGTGAAGATAATATTAGTCATTGCAACACTGTTTGTAGCAGCAAAAGACTGAAAACAATTTAAATATTTATTAGCAATAAACATTTAAAATAAATAGTAATGTCTGTACAATAATATGATTATAAACGAATTCAAAAGAGTAAGGTAGATCTATGTATACTGATATAGAATGATCTACATTATTTTTTTTCAAGAAAGAGACACAGAAGAATGTTCATAAGAATTTACATATTTTTTTCATTTGTTTACATAAAGCACACACGTTTTTCTTTGCATCCACTATCTCTAGAAGTATTTACAAGAAAATTTTGCTAATAATGACAATAGTTAGGTTTTACAGAGGACTTACAGTAGACTGGGTATTGTTCTAAGTAGTTGGCTTAAATTATATTATTGTCAAAACAAATCCATATATAGGTATAATTATTATACCCACTTTCCAGATGAGGAAATTGAAGAATAGAGAGTTTAATTAATTGGCCTAAAGTCACACAGAGCAATTGCACAGTGTAGTCAGTCTGTCTCCAGAGAAAGTGCATTTAATCACTAAGTACTGTGCACCTGAGAGAGAAAAAAATGGGCATCGGGACTGAGAAGAATATTTACTTTCCAGTTTATATTTTGTCTTTTACCATGTACATGTGCCACTTTTTCAAAATATGCAAAGAAAGATTTCTCAAAATATCACACACATTCTAAAGTATATCCGGAAAAACAGAAAGAAAAAAGTGCTCAAAATTTGGATAATGTCTAATGAATGATTGGCCCTACCAGATGGTAAAGTCTGCAATAAACATAGAAAAACTTAAATAGCAAAGAACTACAGAAGAATTAACAGAGAGATCAGCATAACAAGAAAAACAACTTAAAAGTCAATCCTAGCAAAATAAGAACTGAATACTGAGGTTTAATGCATTCCCAAGAAGAACTCAGCAGATCCCACAGTTAAGCTGACTTTTCAAAATTTTTCCTACAGGGAACAGAGCGAGATGCTGCATTAGAAACAGTTCTTACTAGCTACTGGTGGCAAGACAGGGGGAACTATGTTGTCTAGGGACAGGAAAGGGCTATCCTGCAGTTTATGGAATTGGACTAAACAGCTCCAGCAGTTTAAACTGCTTAAATGAGTGAGGGGACTCAAACACTATGCAATAGACAAGATTGGATAATAACAGGCAGGGTGGATCTCCCATTGGCTTGGCTGCAAATTGGGTGATGCCACTGTGAGAAGGCCATGAGGAAGGAACAGTTTCCAGGGTCTTCGTGCACAGCTGGCTCTGCCGGGTTTGCTGAGCTCAGGCAACTATCCTTGGGTTAGCTGAACAGCTCCTGCACACCCAGGAAGGCCACGCTATTGTCAGGGAGCACTATTACACATGCCTCCTAAGGAAGCTGGCCAGAGCCTTAGGACCCAAACTGTGCAAGGACTGAATGCTGACAAAGCAAACAGGCCTGGATTGAGGGCAAATAAATTAGGACGACAGGAACTAATCTCTGCAACTAAGTGACTTCCTGCTTCCACTTTATGTGTAGCAAAAGTAGCCTGTGTGTTCTCCATCTCCTAACACCACAGTGCCACCTGGTGTCCAGGCAATGTATTGTTATACACACACACACACATATATACGTGTTTCTTCAATTTTTTTGCTCCTTTCCATAATTTTTTCTTAGTTTTATTTCTCTTTATTATTATTGCGGTGCTTGTTTTTGGTTTTGTTTTCAGACCTGGTTGTATTTATTTATTTATTTATTTCACTTTCTTCAATAGCAAGAGGTCTTTCATTTTTTGTTAGTTTTTCAACCCCTTTAATTCTTTCCTCTTTTTTTACTTCTGTCCTTTTTTCTCAATTCTGGTAAAAATTTTATACATTTATCATCTTTCCTGTATAAATTTCTCATTCAACATCTAAGATGTCCCCTCTTTATCTTTTATAACTGTATTTTTAATTTTCCTTATCTGTTTTTGTTAATATTTTTCTTCCTTTTCTCTGAGTGCTGTAGGGTCATAGCATTGGTCTGGCCGGGGAACCATGGCTTTTGTCTAGATCAAGGAGGACATGAGCTCATGGTCTAGGGTGTTCTTCTAGCTATGGCCTTTGGAAAGACTGTCTGCATTGGCAGGTCTCTATTGTGACATACTGCTAATTGTTTTTCCTTTTTCTTCTATATTTGGCAAAGGTGGAGCCTTGATTTTTCCCAGGGTGGCAAGGAGTTCCTGACTTCGAGGGACCTGCCTGGCCTGGCCCCCCAAATGCCTACATGTTTGGGTGTGGTCACAGCATCCTGCCAAACACCATAATTTCTCCTGTAGCTCTCTTTCCCTCTTTCTGTCCTTTTCTCTCCTTCTATTCAATTATTTTCCTTCACTCTCCCTTCATTACTTTTTTTTCCTTCTCTTTATCTTTTCCTTATTTTCCCCTCCCTTCTCCCTCTTCGCCCTTCCCTTCCTTTTGGCCTTATGCCAAAAGGCCACTTCAACACATGACATCTGAGGCAAGGTAATTTAAAGCAAAAGAGGTAGTGAGAAGAAAAAACACAGGGAGGAAGTGAACGAGAAGAAAATACACATAAGGAGAAACCAACAGAAAAATGTTGCCAACATTAAAAATCAAAACAGGGTAATCCCACCCACCATGGACCATAAGGAGCTACCGCAGAGGATTCTACCTTTAAATGACTAATGGAAATGATAGAAAGAGAATTTAAAATAGGGATGATAAAGGTAATTAAGGAAATTGACAAGAAAGTGGAAAAACAGAACAAAAAATGGATAAAAGATATGGACAATATAAAAAGGATATGGAGGAGCTTAAGGACATGAAGAAGTCAATCAGGGAAATTAAAGTTAGAGTAGAAAGTATCAATAACAAAATCGATCATGGAGAAGAAAAAATTTAAGAGCTAGACCATAAAACTCTTGAGCTGACCCAGGTAGTTAAAGAGGCAAAAAAGATGAGAGAGAAAACAGAACATTCGATTAGAGAATTATGGGATTTCATGAAGTGCTTAAAGATAATAATTGTAGGTATAACTGAAGAGGAAGAAAAATGTCCCAAAGGAATGTAAGCCCTTCTGGAGGATATCACAAATGAAAATTTATAAGGTATTACCAAAGATTCCAACACACTCCTTTTAGAGGGATAGCAAAAGCTGATCATCTGAACACAAAGAGAAGACACATTGAATGAATGTCATCAGAAGACACATCGTAATGAACGTGTCCAAAGTCAAGATGGAAGAGAAAATTCTGCAAGTTGCTCAGGAGTTAAGTTTCAGTTGACCTATAGGTGCAGATCCATCAGGGTGACAGTAGACACTTCACCTGAAACTTAATAAGCCAGAAGAGCATGGCCATCTACCTTTAACTTTTTTAAACAAAACAATTTTCATCCCAGAATTCTGTATCCTGCCAAACTAACTTTCAAAATCAATGGAGAAATCAAGTCTTTTACTGATTTGCAAACATTGATGAAATTCACCACAACAAGACCAGCTCTACAGGAAGTACTTAGATTTATTCTCCACATTGAACATTAAACTGGTCCATCAGCTAAGTAAACACCCAGAAACTAAAGAACAAAACCTAGCTTCCACAATGGTACAAAGGACAATACTTAGCAATGGCTTTCACAAATAACACGAATAGAACTCCACCACACTTATCAATTCTCTCAGTAATGTTAACGGTTTGAATTCTCCACTGAAGAGGTCTAGGCTGGCTGTAAAAAAAGGACAAGTCATCTCTATACTGTCTCCAGGAAACACACCTAACCTTAAATGACATAAAAAGACTCATGGTAAAGGGATGGAAAACAATATTTCAAACAAGTGGAAATCAGAAGAAAGAAGGGATTGTAATCTTATTTTCAGATACAAGTAGATTTAAAGCAACTACAGTGAAGAAAGACAAAGATGATCACTTCATTCTGGTCAAGGGAACAATGCAAGAGGACATTTCCATTCCAAATATTTATGCACCCAATTTAAATGCTCCCAGATTTATGAAACATATTTTAATTGGTCTGAGCAATATGATATCCCATAACACCACAATATCTACAGACTTTAATGCCCCCCCAGGAGAATTGGACAGATCCTCTAAATACAAACTAAACAAAGATACAAGGGACTTAAACATTACCCTAGAACAAAATTGCTTAATAGACACATACAGCATGTACCATTTCAAAGCTAAGGAATATACATTCCTCTTGTCAGCCCATAGAACATACTACAAAATAGATCATATCTTAGATCATGAATCAAATCTCAACAAAATTAAAAGAATTGAAATTACACTTTGTATTTTCTCAGACCACAAGATAATAAAGGTGGAACTCAACTCCAACAAAAATTTTTATGCCAACACAAAGGCATGGAAATTAAAGAACCTTATGCAGAATTACACTGAGGTCATGGATGATATAAAGGAGAAAATTGTTAAATTCTTCAAACATAACAACAATGAAGATACAAGTTACCAAAACCTTCAAAAGCAGTCCTAAGAGGGAAATTTATCACATTAGATGCCTACATCAAAAAAAAAAGAAAGAGAGCATGTCAAAAATCTAATAAATCAGCTTAAAGAAATGGAAAAAGAAGAACAATACAACCCCAAACCTAATAGAAGAAAAGAAATAACCAAAATAAATCAGAAAAAAAAGAAATTGAAAACAAAAGAATCATTTGGAAAATTAATGAAACACAAAGTTGGTTCTTCAAAAAGATAAAAAAATTGACAAACTTTTGGCCAGATTAACTAGACACAGAAAAGCAAAATCTCTAATAATCTCAATCAGAAGCAAAAAAAATGGGGAAACAACAACCAATACCACAGAGATACAAGATATTATCTTTAACGACTACAAGAAACTCTGTGGCCAGAAATTTGACAATGTGTAAGGAAATGGACCAATACCTGGAATCACACACTTTCCCTAGACTTAACCAAGAAGAAATAGATCTCTTAAACAGACCAATTTCAAGCACTTATATCCAAGAGACAATAAAAATCTTCCAACAAAAAAGCCCTGGAACAGATCTTTCACATCTGAATTCTGTCAAATCTTCAAAGAAGAGCTGTTAGCTATACTGTTGAAAATGTTCTAAAACATCTAAAAGAAAGGAATCTTCTCCAACATGTTCAATAAAGCAAACACTACCCTGATACCAGAACCCGAAAAGGACTCAACTAAGAGGGAGAACTACAGACCAATTTCACTAATAAATACAGATGCAAAAATACTCAGTAATATTCAGTAAAATATTAGCCAATAGATTATAGCTACATTAAAAAAATATATGTATACATGATCAAGTAGACCTCAGCCCAGGGATGCAAGGCTAGTTTAACATATGCAAATCCATAAATGTAATTCACCATGTCAATAGAAGCAAAAACAAAAATCATATGATCCTCTCCTTAGATAGAGAAAAAGCATTTGATAAAATACAGCATCTGTTCCTAATAAGAACACTTAAGAATATAGGCATAGGTGGCACTTTTCTAAGTGTGACTGAAACTATCTATGAAACCCACAGCTAATATTTTATTGAATGGAGTATAACTGAATGCTTTTCCACTTAGAATTGGAACCAGACAAGGATGTCCTTGATTGACACTACTATTCAACATTGTGCTGAAAGTTCCAGCCAATGCATTCAGGCAAGAGAAGGATATAAAAGTCATCCCAATGGGGGCAGAGGAGGTCAAACTCTTGTTGCTTGCCAATAATATGATCTTATACTTAGAGAACTCCAGAGACTCAACCATAAGACTCTTGAAAGTGATCAAGAAATACAGTAAAGTCTCAAGGAATAAAATCAGTGTTCACAAATCAGTAGCCTTTGTATATGTCAATAATAGCCGAGATGAGAAGTTAATCAAAGACACAATTCCCTTCACAGTAGCTTCAAAGAAAATGAAATACTTAGGAATATACCTAACAAAAGAGGTGAAGGACCACTACAAAGAGAATTATGAAACCCTACAAAAGGAAATAGCAGAAGACATTAACATATAGGAGAACATACCATGTTCCTGGCTAGGATGAATCAACATTGTTAAAATGTCTATACTCACCAAAGCAATCTACAGATTCAATGTAATCCCCATTAAAATACCAACATTATGCTTTGAAGAACTGGAAAAAGTAGTTCTTCACTTCTTGTGGAACCAGAATAAGCCCTGTATAGCTAAGGCAATTTTTAGTAACGAAAACAAAGTCAGTGGCATCATGCTACCAGACTTCAGGCTATATTACAAGTCTACAGTGATCAAAACCGCATGGTATTGGCACAAAAATATAGACATAGATATTTGGAACCAAATAGGAAACCAAGAAATGAAACCAGTCTGTTGTAGCTATCTGATCTTTGCTGAACCCAACTAAAGCATGCACTAGGGAAAAGAATCTCTACCCAACAAATGATGTTAGCAGAACTGGATAAACACACGTAAAGACTGAAACTGGATCCGCACCTTTCACCACTTATGAAAATTGACTCAAAATGGATAAAATATTTAAATCTAAGACATGAAACAATAAAAATCCTAGAAGTGGGAAACACTCTTATGGATGTTGGCCTGGAAAAAGATTATATGAAGAAGACTTCAGTAGCACAACAACAAAAAAAATAAACAAATAGGACTTAATTAAAATGAAAAGCTTTTGCACAGCTAAGGATGCAACAATTAAAGCAAATAGACAACCTTGAATAGGAAAAAATATTTGCATGTTACAAATTTGAAAAAATCTTGATAACTAGGATCTATAAAGAACTCAAATTAATCAACAAAAAAAGAGCAAACAATCCCATCTATCACCGGACAATAGACATGAACAGAACATTCTCTGAGGAAGACAGAAGAATGGCTAATAAACATATGAAAAAATGCTCATCATCTCTAATCATCAGAGAAATGCAAATCAAAACCTGCCTGAGATATTACCTAAGATTAGCACATATCACAAAGCCCCAAAATTGCAGATACTGGCTTGGACGTCAATATAGGAGACTGTTGGTAGGACTGCAAACTCATACAATCTCTTTGGAAAGAAGTATGGAGAATCCTCAAAAAATTCAAATTAGAATTCCCATTTGATCTCACAACCCATTATTAGGCAATAATCCAGAAGGAAAAAAAATCTTTTCATCATAAAAACATTTACATTAGATTGCTTATCAAGCTCAATTTATAATTGCCAAAATGTTGAAACAACCTAGATGCCCATCAGCTGAAAAACAGATTAACAAACTGTGGCATATGTATAACATGGAATACTATTCAGCCATAAAAAGATGGTGACTTTTCATCTTTTGTATTAACCTGGATGGAGCTGAAACACATTCTTCTTAGTAAAGTATCACAAGAATGGAAAAGTAAATATCCGATGTACTCAATACTAATATGAAGGCAGTAGATTATCTAATACACTCCCACATAGAAGTAAATCTCAATTCAATTTAAGTTAGGGAAGGAGGAATGGGGGAGGAGAGAGAGGGAGGGAGGAAGGATTGTGTGCACCCACTTAATGGACACAATATAGGGGTATGTGGCACACCTCCTAGGTGTGGGACACAACTACCAGATGGATTCCACCTAACAAATTTGAATATTGTGACCTGGTTGCTTATACCCTTACATTAACCTGAAATTTAAAAAAAAAAATTCCTATAGTTAATACTCTTAATTTTTCACTTAAAAAATAAGGACTTAATATATGATATTAAAAACATGAAAAAGGCTTGGCACTTATAGCTCAGTGGCTAGGGTGCCAGTCACATACAGTGGAGTTGGTGGTTTCTAACTCAGCCTGGGTCTGCCAAACAACAGTGACAACTACAACCAAAAAATAGCCAGGCATTGTGGTGGGCACTTGTAGTCCCAGCTACTCGGGAGGCTGAGGCAAGAGAATCTCTTAAGCCCAAGAGTTTGAGGTTGCTGTGAGCTATGACACTATGGCACTCTACTGAGGGTGACATAGTGAGACTCTGTCTCAAAATAAATAAAAGCATGAAAAAGTAGGAGGATTATTCAATTAGTGCCATTGGGCAATTAACTATTTGGAAGAGCATTTATTTAAGATGTACTATGACATCAAATGCTACTTATATTAGAAATAAATTTAAGAAATAAATGTAAAATTGAGACATGAAAATATATATATTATCATATTAAAAAAACATATGGGAGGACCTGTTTCCAGGGTGAGAGAGAACTTTCTGAACATACAGCACCATGGAGGAAATTATCTGGAGAGGACAGAGAAGTTTTGCCAATATCAAAATTCTAAATGTCTATATTTAAAATATCATAAATTGCAAGACCATGAGTTGTAGATAATTATTCACAACAAATAAAATAATGACTTATTATTAATAGCTGTCTTATGCATGTAATTGATGCATTGACATAGCACTTCCTTGAGTCTCCTTTCAAAATGAGGTCATTGGCTCGGCGTCTGTGGCTCAAGCAGCTAAGGCGCCAGCCACGTACACCTAAGGTGGTGGGTTCGAATCCCCAGCCCGGGCCCGCCAAACAACAATGGCTGCAACCAAAAAATGGCCAGGCGTTGTGGCAGGCGCCTGTGGTCCCAGCTACTTGGGAGGCAGAGGCAGGAGACTCGCTTGAGCCCAGGAGTTGGAGGTTGCTATGAGCTGTGATGCCATAGCACTCTACCCAGGGAGATAGCTTGAGGCTCTGTCTCCAAAAAAACAAAATGAGGTCATTATGTCTAATTAATTCAGGCCAGATTCCTTCCACA